>VZUI01043704.1:0-59666 GCA_013401135.1 Cettia cetti | reverse complement strand
CTCTAAACCAATCCAAAAGTGCCACAACCACAGCAGAAGATGGAGGACAAGAAGAAGGAGCAGAAGGACAGGGACACGCCCAGATTCCTCCATTTTGCCTCCCTTGCACCCCCATTCTAAATCTCAAAATACTACATTTACACCCTGTGATAAACTGCACTACTGTCTTTTACATCTTTGTGACTTTTATTTCTTCTCTGAGTGTTGGAAGCCTTTCCAATGGATTGAAATCAAAGCCAGTGTCTTCCTGGGCTCTGTGCTAGGGTGTCCAACCCCCCTGTACAGATCCCAGACCCTCCTGTATATCCTAAACCCCCCTGTACAGATATCAAACCCTCTTGCTCAGGTCCCAGACATCTCTGCTGAGATCCTTGAGCTCCTTTCTAAGCTCTTGGATCACCCAGGGCAGCCAGAGAGATGTCCTGGGTTCCGACACTTAGCCAAACTTTTAAACTATGATCACTCTTTGGATGGATTTTAGAAATTATTAATGAAGACTGAAATTCACTTGAAATTTCACTGATATATATAAAATATATATCAGATACTATGAAAGAGAAGTATCAATGGATATTAAAAGACACATTCCTTGTGTTTGTAAAACAAATATCTGATGTGAGAACAGTGAAAGTATCAAACAATTATTTCTAAATTCACCAAATCTGTTTTTGATGAGAAAAATCTCATGTGATATCCATTAGCAGTATCATCTGCTACACATATATACCATTGCTATCTCAGTTAATCAGTTAAACTTCCTTCTATACTCCTTCTATACTTTCCAGCATATTCAAGACACAACTCTTAGCAACTGCAGGCCTCAACTGAACTATAAAATACAGGACAAAAGAAATATTATTTATGAGACTATTCATCAAACACAGACAGTGCAACAGATTCAATCTCGTAAGCTTCATAGGTCTAGTTCTTTTAAATCAAATTGTGTTTTACTTTCTAGCAAATTCATGACACGGTGAAAGAAGGATCATAAATTTGGATTTCAAGTAGGTGGTCTATATTAACCTGTACAAATACTCCTGCCCAGCTCATCAGCAATGAGATGGCAAAAGAGAAGGGTATTGACTTCCAACATATGAACACAAATAATAAAATATCCAGAAACTCAAATTCATGTGAAATAGCTGAATTATGGTTAAAGACAGAGCATTTAAGACAGACAGCTAGTGTAATGATTTCTTGTTCTCACTGCTTCTCTTTTTCTACTTTTTTTGTGGTTTGTTTTAATTGTAGAGTAGAAGCACATGTATCACACAACATTTGCCTCATTTCTCTTGCTGATTTAATAAGCAGTAAGAACTGTTTAATTCTGAACAGCACTCCGCAGTATTGCACCAAATAAACTGATTACAATTGATATTTATTCACTGAAGCACTACCATCAGGCTGGAGTGGTGCACTGATTGTCACAGCCCCAAGAAAATGTTATTATTTTGTTAAAATGTAGTTCTTGTTCTCCTACAAAATGAAAATAACTTACATTTGACATGTTTATGAAACACATCCCTAAAACTTCTGAGCAGACCTGCAGAAAACAGAAATATATATACTGAGCGACTGAATTCAGATCTCTTCAACTGATTCCTTAACCAAGGAAGAATAACCACTCAAGAAGTTCTCTTACTGTGGTTAAGCACCTAAAAATATGAAACTGTTTTAAATCTAATTTCATAAATCCTAAAATCACTTTGGGTGCAATGGAAGAAGTGAGTAACTGGCAACAAGAAAAATAAAGCTTTTAATTCCAAACTTTATTTCTTTTAGAGTGTAATAAAAAGTACAGTTCTCATCTGCCCAAAATTTCCCTAACATTGAGTGAGCTGCATATAGCTTACTTCAAGGTCATACTAATCCAGTGGGAATGCAACCACTGATGCATTGACCACCTCCTCAGAATAGACTCCAGACTCAAATGCAAGGAACACTATATACAGACTAATTAACATTAGAACTGAGGAATATAATTAAGAAATAGGGCTTTGGGTACTAATTAATGCAAAAGTTATGTAATTGCTAACCAATGAATGCTGATGCATTTGTTGAAATGTATAAATAGCATAAAGTTTTGATCAGGGAGCCAGCATTTTATGGGTTACCACCTAGATCCCTACTTGGAACAAAGTAGAATAAAAAATAGAAATACCTCACCTCAGCGTATGAATCAACTCTGCACAGGTAAGAAGCCCATGTTTAAGACAACAATAATGCATATTTGTATCAGTAACAACAACAAATCTGCCTTGATCTTTCTTAGTAATGCCTTTCAAATTTTTAATAACAGATTCTACAGAGATGTGAAAGGACATGAAAAAGTCAGTACTTGCCTGTGCACAAAAATTTTGAACAGTTGCAGGATGTCTACTTCTGTAGTGAAGTAAGCTTCATGGCCATAGAAAAAAACACCATAGTAATAACTTCCTTCACTATGAACAAAAAAAATCTCTTATCCAAGAATGAAACCGAGATTTATCTGGATGCCTACTTAAAAACAGAATGCATTAAGCCATCATCCATTTGGCTCTCCATATATTAAAAAGTGCCAAAGCACAGTTTCATCAACTGTTTCAAAAAGTAACAAACTCACTGAGTGTAAGAACTGCACTGAAAATGCTGTAAGTTGCAAACAATAGGCTTAGAGCCAAGTTATGACAAAATAAAGGATTCTTAAATAATTTAACGATCTACCTAGGATACTCTAATATAACAAACTTATTTCTTTTTCATAAACCTCTGCCTTTTTCAATCCAGATGACATGTAGTACTTCTTTTCTGAGCTAAAGCTGTTCCTGAAATGTTTTCATTACTCAAAAAGGTACTGTATTAGATCCTAAATCAGATAAATCTTGGTACCTTTTTCTCTACTGTTAAGTTTGGAACTATGTTCAAAACCACTCAAATGTAGCTCAAAAATTCATACATACATATATATACATAAAGAAAATATGGAGGAGATTTTCTAAGTGCTCTGATCCATCTAAAGGCTTACCACAAAATCCTTGACACCAGCTTATAAATCTGCGTCATGCTTCTGTTCTCTCCTCAATAGCAGCTGGAAGAATTCTGCCTATACAGCACATCTCTAGCACCAACTGTTTCCAGCATTTGGTTTGATGGCAACTTGTTTCCTTTGACTTCTACTTTTGAATTGTTACTGAATTCACTCAGCTAACACTTAGAATGTGACTCCTCAACAAAGAAATAAACCATTATATTAGAACCAAAAGGTCACAAGAAAAAAATAAAGGAGAGGACAAAAAAAGTAAGTAAAAGGTATTTCCCCATACTGCACGGCAAGTAAGATAGTGAGAATGAAATCAGTGATTTAGGATATTAGCTCTAACAATTGTACAGTCCATCAGAAACCTGCAGTTACACATTTGTGTTGGAATCAGCTAAGCTAGTCTATTTATGTGCTTGTTTCACCACAGCTACCCTCAGGATATTTGACAGTTCTCCATTGTTATTACCTTGTATGTGGCCATCCCAAAGTGGCAATGAGCATACACAACTCTCTCCTATTCGAAATCCAATTAGAACATTACAACATTACATTGGAAAAACGGCCACTGAAAGGCATTAGGTTGTATTGTGCTATTGTGTCTTCTTCAAGCAGATTTTTTCCTCCAAATAACACGATTCTTGCCTCAGAAGTGATAGAAATGCTCTGCGGAAGAATATCTTTTAAATTAATCTACCACACAGTTATATATGAATCTCAGTTCTGTAGACATAAACTTCATTAGCACATCAATTCAATTTTCCTGAATGTTCTGCATTACCTTTTAAACCATCTACTTCACTTTATTAAGCTAATAATTTGAACTCAGTACTGCATTATTTTGATATGTAGCTAAAAGGTAAGTTAATGCATTTTATTCTTATATATGAATGCAGTGAAAACATGTTTCAGGAGCAGCTCTTTGTCATACTTCATTGCTTTATTCCTAGTTGTAACTGATGTCAGTTAGGTGGCTATTATCAGTCTAATAGTACCTTTTACTCCATAATATTATTATTATTCTCACTATAATGACATAAATATCCATTTAGAAATGGGACAATCAATATTATTTGTTGCTGTATTTTCACTAACTAGAAATATACAGAGAATACAAGGCTGTGACTTCTTTCTGTCTTTCGAACCTTTAGAACCTTTAAACTTCAGAACTAAGGCTCCTCCATCCGACCTTCCTCACCTGGCCTCTCCGACCTTCCTTGCCTATGATAAAAGTCAAATTTTCACATTTAATTTTCAGATCCCTTACTCTCCACCCCTCTGTTCATGCAATCTTTGCTACACCTTGGCATCCCATCTCCCTACTATGTCATGTATCCTGCAATAGACAGTGTATTTGATATATTCAAAATGAATCTTCATATACTTAGAATAGTCTCCAGATTTTACTGGAAATCAATAATTAACCTGTGTACTTCTCATCATAAAAAGACGTTTAAAAACCCAACTGCCTAGATATTTAGCAGGTAATTGATCTGTATGTAATATATATCTTTTGATGTATACCCTAACCATTTATTACATATCTCATCAGAGGGCTTTCTTGATGTCCTACAACCTCTAATGACTCAACTGCATCAATCCTAAACTAAGCTCAAACTTTCTGATAATTTTCTTTATATTATATTATAGTATTAGCTCAGAGAAGGCTGGTCATTGTTTCTACCTAAATATACACAATTGACTCTAAATACTTCAATTTTCAGATTCTAAACATGAATCCAGGGAAGAGATGCCAGTAGCACCAAAATGCTAGCAAAAGAGTGATTTATTGGCTGATTTCAGAGAAAGGAGTCCAGGATCACAGATACTTACCAAAAGTGCCCAAAGCACAAGGAAACTATGTTATAATTTTTATGCAACAGTACCATTGGCTTTACACCTTACAGTAGGGATTAAAATACATACAAGTCTTACAAATAACCCTCGGAATCTCGGTAGCTGAAACTTGCATCCCTACAACTCACCTGCTATTATTATCCATGGTAGCCAGATTAAAATTAAAACATAGATGCCTAACTCTTGTAAGGATCATGCTTCCCTTTTCCTATACATATACACCATAGAAATGGGATTTCTGTGTTATCAACTGCATTTGAAGTTCTCTCTTATACTCAGGGATTCTACTACATTTGTTGATTTTCCAGAAATAAGTGAGTAAAATGAGTATACTGGGAGTGGACATGAACAAATTTCAGGTCTAATAATTTTCTATAGCTGGAATATTAAAATTATTTGCCCAAAGTCTGATTCCATTTTATATATAAAGATCAAGTCCACACATAAACCATTTGGTGAAAACATTACAACTAGATCCTATAAAAAGATGTATGACTATACATGACAAGCAATTTGAGCAACAAACATATAACAAAAGGCGTAATGCTAAGAGAAGATCAACTAATCTATGAGACTTGACATCTACTTGTGTTTCAGAAGAGATATTTAAACAAAAAGAAAAAATAAAATAATAACAAAACCCCCCAGCACAATCAACCAAACAACCCCAAAATCTAGGGAAGAACAGAAATAGTAGAAAGAGTGACAATAAAAAAAAAATAAAAAAAGGAGAAAATGCAGCGAAAATTAATAAATAGGCAGATCCTCATTATTCTATACTTATCTCATTTCAACGTATATTTTAAAGGAACTTTCCTTAAAGTATTATTTAACCTCATAACAAAAAAATAACAAAATCTTTCCCCATACAAATGAGATCTTATTTTACTGAGACACCTCATAACATATTTAGTTTCAGACATCGAAATATGCCCCATGTCTTGTGAAAGACAAAAACAAACCAAAATAATGAACAAGTACAGCATCATTTTGAAAATATCCTGCTAGGTGTGCATTGCCAATATTAAATAGTAAGAATTCAAAGGTCATTTCTATTATTAATAATTCAGTATTACTGCAGAATGTCAGTATTCTAAAAAGTAAACTCTGTATATATGCTTTTAGTTCTGCACCTACAGCTTCGGTTTTCCACCTCTGCTTCAAAGCAATAATATTGCACATACATAAACTAAAATGGACATTTACAATGAATAAATAAAATGCAGAAGACTGCTTTAGTGCACTGCAAATGAACAGCAATGTAGGCGCACCTTACCACAACTGGTATGTACCATGTCTGCTTTGCACTGGTGAAGTCTATGAATCTGCCTACTCTACACCAAAAAACTGAACCTCAAAATCACTCACATTCTCATAAATACTAAAGCTAAAGGCCTGAGACACATTTAAATTAGAATTCAAAGTTAAATCTTCATGACTTTTGAAATATTAAACCATCATCAAAAATACATTTTTAGAGGTATTACTTATATTTTATGCTATGATGTCTTTTTCCAGAGATATTTCAGATCTGTAGTTTAATGAAAGGTCTGGACTAGAGATCAAACTTCATACAAATAAAAACTTGAAAAAGTGGTGAACCTTTTGGCCTTGAAAGTCTTGTTTTGGCACAAAACCTGAAGTTAAACCACTCATTTTTGACAGCAACTTCATACATGGCTAACATATCCCTTCCCTTTTAAAACAGATAGATTACTTGAAATATTCTCCTACCAATTTTCTTCTATATTTATAAACATTATTGTTAGTGTGTTCACTATGATCTCAAGCTCTGCACCACATCAGGATAAGCCAAGACTGACTTTACTCACTATCAAGGGATGAATACTCTTTGGCTCTTCTTTTTTTAAAATTGTCTATTCCAGAGCTGTTGAATGTTAGTGTTCTCCACAGTACACAGAACTCACTCTATTGATAACTGATTCAGGCTTACACCCAGAGTCCTTACTCTATAATAAATTCAGTGTGAAAATTAACATTAAACCTGTCCCATGCCTTATGAGTATGAATTAGCAAAAAAAGCCAAAACCATCTCAGAACTTTTCTGTATCAGATGATATATCCAAAAAAGGATACACTCAGGACAGAATTCATTAACACTAGCCATCACTAGCACACTCCCAACACTGAGGGCAGAAATGTACCAACCTAATAATGACCTCTGAAGTCCCCATATTTTTTTTTTTTTTTAAAGTAGAACATTTGTTTTGTGGTCAACATATTCAAACATAAAGAAAAATAGTTTCTACAATTGTATCTGAAAGCTAACTGGTGGAGACTACTGCAGGGTGAGTTAGTGTTTCAAAAACATAGCACATCAAAGTGGCCTCATAAAAACTTCCACTTCTCCTCCCCACTACAGAATACATGATCAAAATAACTTTATATCTATTTACATGTATATACACATGCATGTACATATATATAAACATGTCTAAAAAGAAGTCAGCACAAAGCCACAGCTAACAAATAGAATAGACATGACCTATTTCCTCAGAAGCTTCAGATTTCAAGAGGTTGATTTAACATAATACTCCATTACAAAGATCCAGTAAAAATGCTTTAAAAGCTTGAAATAGTAGGATTGCGCACCTCATCTGCTCAAGGGCAAACATAAACTAAAGGATGCTGATGTAATGATGGTTAAAATGACAACATACAGTTGATTAAAGAAACTTTATATATATTCATGATCCCTGATGTTTCTGAAGCTGAAAGAGGTGAAGGTTACCCATCTCTGCCTTGAAACATAGGTCAATTGAATAAAATTAGGCTTAGCAGATGGAAAGATAAATAATATTTTGATATTGTTGCTTTGATATTATATTCTATTTTTTCCCAGGATTTTTGGTTTGTCTGAAGGGTTTTGGCAGGTTTATTTTATGTTTTTAATAGAAATGTTAAAAATGTTATTCTGGACTCAGAATGAATGAACCTTCTAAAACAATGCTTTAGCCTCTTCCAAACAGGAAAGAAGTGCAAAAGGGATATCCTGATGTTTTATTTAACATCAATAATATTGCCAATTAATATACACAGTCAATGAATCTGTAAATTACAATGTGGAATAGGAAACTAGCATTTGATATAAGTTAATTCCAACTTGCCAAATATATTTCTTTTGATAAGGCCAAAACTCTTATAGAAAACAGATTAATTTCCTTTTAAAGGCATCCATACAAGGTAACAAGAGATTTAAATTAATATTGAAATCTTAAAATGTAAGACAAAATTTCTAAATACTTGACAAGAACTACAACTATTTACTAAGGATTTGAGCTTTATTTTTACCTACCTCAATTGGAATGAATCATTTTATGAGCATACATAGCCTATGAGTTCAGTAGTGCAGAATACAATAGAGAATAATGGGGAAATTCTCAACTACCAATATGAAATTTTGAAGCAAACTGCCTCCTCCAAATACATACACTACATTCCCAGTCACAGAAACAGGATTTAAAGGACAAATGACAATGATGTTGGCATTTCCAATCTCACACAAAAGAGAACACGATAATGATTTAATTCTTTTTAACTATATTGGGTTGGGGTTTTTTTTGCCAGCCTTAAAATATCAATGCAGCTTTTACTCAGTTCAAAGTTTCAAATCCTTTCTTATTTTTTCCATTATAATCCTTGCTCTGCTGAATTTAATTGCCTTGGCAATGCCAGAAAACTGCCTGATCCTAACAGGTCAGCATTGATTGCTCTAAGCCAATTGGTTCCTTCATTACAGAGAAAATGAGGTAAAGAGAAAAGGCAGGTGTGCTCTCGCACAGTCAGCTGGACTTCAGCACTTGCCCTTCTCCTCCTTCATTAACTAGCAACCAATCGATCAGGAACCTGCCCAGAACCCACAAAAACTATTCATCACTTCTGACATGCAATGGTTTTAACAGGTCAGTCAAGGAAAGGATATTTGAGATATCTATATTTAGAGCCTTTAAACCTCATACAGTTTTTAAACTTCCATCCATGAGAAAGGAAAATTTAATTTATACACACCTATATAGTTCCAGTCTGAGCCCTGAATCCAAAATAAAATCTGTTAGCTATTTGCACAAGACAAGAACTTGTGCTGTTCCTAATTTTAAGTGTTCTTTATTGTGAAGAATTTTGATGGAAAGATCACAACTGGGAGGAGTGCAGATGGCCCCACTCCCTGCTTAAAGCTCATTTTCTTCTGAACTTCTTCATTTCTTCTGAACAGTCTTCAGTTGAACAATTTAAAAGTGCCAGTGAATGTTAATCGTAAAGCTTAACACATCATTTTTACCTCCACCTTTTAAAAGAATTGAACACTGCTTGTATTTCTAACCATTTCACATCACTTTTTCTTAACAGTCCCTTTACTACCAAACTCCATACTTCATTTGCCCATACAATTGCAAAAGACCCCTTTACTTTGCTTGTCAAAATTACTAACTGTTCAAGCAACTTTTCAAGAAGAATCATCTTTAAGACTAGTCTGCACTGATTAGCTCTTATTCTAGTCAGTTATTCATGTTTGTTTCCTTTCTTTCTCTGATTGTAAACTCTGTTCAATATGCCTTGACCTTGTGCTTTGTTCATTAACACAGATTTGTAACTTCACATTACTATCTGTTTGAAATACTGCTATCGAGTTGATTTCAGGAGAAAAAAATCAAAGATACTGTAATGAACATATAGGCAGGGAATAAGACATTTGAAAAAGAATAACCAACACACAAACAAAACACCTCAAGAAGAGAACAAAACAGAGCATAAGAGAACAAGAAATGAAGGAAGGGAAGAGCCAGTAGACAACAGATTGCATGAAGAAATAAAGAAGAGTGGCAACATTTTGATTAGGAAAAAGAAAATTCCAATGAAAGATAATGTGTTACTTCTACTAGAAGAACCAGAAAAGAGAAACATCAAACCAGTATGCCACTTTATGGCACACTGAATGGAAAAAAAAAATTAATAGGGCTGATGAAATATAGGTATAATCCTTTTATTTGCAGATCAGTGTAAAAAACACTTCTCTCCCAGTTATATTTCCTGTCTAAAAAATGAAAAGGTTAAGGTTATTATTTTGAACAAATCCACAGAAATTAATTGACCAAATCCACAGAACATCATAAAAAAAAAAAATTCAGGTGTTTTACCTGTGTTCTTTGCAATAGAAACATGACATGTGACCAATCATACTAAAAACTAATTTCAGTTGGGAAAACTTTTAGCCATTATATCATATTCATCCTAGTCTACCATAACAATTCTTAACTATACAGTAAAACGGAATTTCCAAGCACAAATAAATTAACTTATTCTTTTGCAAAATGTTTCATCTGCTATGATGACATACAGAATCAGCTTACTTTCTGCTGCTGTTCTTCCCCTCCTTTTTTACCCTCCCTTCCCTTTTCAAACCTTTGAAGCAGCTGTCCTGTGCATCACTTAAAGGCCATTATTTCTGCTAAGATGATGTTGCTATGCAAGAACAGTCTCCTGTGAAGCAAATCAATTTACCAATAGAGTACACTATGTAAAGGGCTATTCACATGACCTAAGTTCGCATTTTGGATTCTGCCTGAGCTCTGCATGATGATTTGAGTTTCCCAAGTCTGGCTGGGTTATCCTTTGTCATTGAATCACACAGAGTTGCACATTTACAAGCAGGCAACTAACTCTTGACAGAAATTGGATAATGAGCCTTGCTGTGACTATTCAGCAACACATAGTCATTCATATATCAGAAGCATAAGCACGTTCAGCAACAATTTTAAAGACCATATGATTGTCTGATAAGTCAGGAATAATCTTCCAATCGTAAAAATACATTCCAGTAGATTTGTTACAATTCTGCTGGAAAAAACCTTTTTTTTTACATATTACTGCAGAAAAAGCTGCATTTAAAAATATCAGCTACATCAAAGGTTCCCAAATTCTTTGGTCAGTGGCCACTCTCCAAGTTTTCTATGACTTTTAAAATTTTTGAGAGGTTTTTCAAACCTCCCTTCAGACCTCTCTTCTCTTAACCAGTCAGTCACAAGTTTGTCCATCTTTTCTTTTAGGTCACACTATGCTGGTTATTGGTGTTCCCTTCTGGACTCTTCACACACTTTTTGAAGTGGAATTTTCTTTTTCTAATGATAAAATGGTAATTCCTTCAAGGGTCCAGAATTAGCAATTCAGATATGAATTGAACTGAGTGAATGACGCTGACTCATATTACAAGTTATACTCTTGTCTATATATTAAAATAATATTTTTTGAACCAGTAGGTGATACTGTAGTCCTATATCCAGTTTGGCCTTCACTAAAAATTGCAAAACCTTCTGGTGCTGAAGCTCTATTCAACCATTTGCTCCTTACCCTCCTCCTCTAAATCCTATTTCCCTAGACATGTATAGATTTTTGCCCTTGTTTTTAGGAAACTGCATTCAATTTATTTCAATCTGTGTCTCCACCTTGACAAGATCCCTTTTAACTCTAATTTTACCCTTTGCATAACTGTATCTTCTCTCACAGTTTCATGCTATCTTCAAATTTAAGAAAAATACATTCCTAATATATGGAGTAGTATGGACTGTGAGAAAGACTCCATAAAAATACCACTTTACATTATCATTCCATTTTCCATTTCTTTTTAACTATGATTACAACAGCTGCTAGTCAAATTTTATATTCACTTTACAATGTTTTCCTGTAGACCATGTTCCTCTTGCTTGCATACAGAAATGCCATTTTACTGTCAAAAGCTTTACTTCTGACAAAATATAACATGTACTGATTTATCTCTTATCCATGCCCTGTTTTTCTGCCTCAGAAGAAAACTAAATTGACTATCTGTTTTTGACAAATCCAGTTTAGCTGACAGTAATTCCTTTATCTTCGAGTGCCTACAACAATTTGGTTCAATTACCTGCTCCAATATTTTTCTGGAAACTGAAATTGTGCTCTGTGACACAGTTCCTCAGCTCCCTCTTTTCGCTTCTTTTAAGGATGGGAAAGGAACAAGTTTGGTACTCATTACATATTTTCCATGAATTGATAAAACCAGTACATCTTCCAAGCTAATAGGTATAAGCTACTAGTTCAAAAGCTGTTTCCTGGGGAGTAAAAAGCAAGTTCTGTATTTCTGTAGAGAAATAAAATGGGAGTTCAAATATCAATTTCAGGTACCAGCAGAACAACTTTCTTCCTGGTACTATAATTACTAATTGTTAATCATCAACATTACTGCCAAGAAATATGAAGATTACATACTGTAAATTTTCAAGAACAACAACTGATATTTAGAATTTAGCTTATTGCTTATATTTTTCAATTTGCATGAGATTTTATTAAGAACAGAACAAGTACTGCCTCTTCCCTAAGATCACTACTGTACCTTACAGCCACATAGTGAAAGAAATAAGGAATTTTGGAATTAAATTTTGCATATCACGAAACCATCTATAGTATAAAAGTAAAAAAAAAAAAATTCAAAATAGAAGAGGAAAATTATACCTTACTAAATAATATTCTTTAAGGAGCATAAATCAAGAACATATAGAGAAAGAAGAAAACATGACATGACCTTTTCATCCATTTTTCTTTAAAAAAAAAGTAATTTGGAAACACTTAGTTTAAATGAAATAAAATATTCCGTGTTAGTGTTAAGACAGAATGGAATCCATAATTCCAAGAGCTCTAGTCACTAATTTAATCAGATGCAATAGTATCCCTAACAACACACCTGTGAAGACTTCTCAGAGACCTCCATGGGAAGGCAGAAGAGGAGAAAAGACCTTAAGTGGGACTGGCATTTCTTTCCTATAGAAAAAAAATATTGACACCTTAACTCTCCTTTTTCCTCCCTGCTAATTGAAAGGTATTTGTCTTAATGTGACAGACGGATGGGTGGGAGGGAAGGGAGGGAGGAAGGGAGGAAGGAATCCAATAGCTTTCTGACTTCTTGAGAAGATCCCACTCAAGAGGAAAACCTCTGCAGGGCTTATCTTACTGGAAATGGACAGAAACTACTGTTCAACACACACCATGATAGGATGCTTACAGCTCTGAAAAACAACTTCACCTTATTTTTTTTTTTCAATTTACTGACTGAAATCGCTGGAAGTGTGACAGCTAATCTGTTGGTATCTGTTAAGCATTCTTAAGAATTATCTGTTGTTTTCTACCTAAACCTAAGTGCTAAAGAAAACTGCATTTCGAAGTCTTCCTTATTGTATCATATACGGAGGTTGAAAAAATATAAATAATAAAATTAAGAGGAGAACTATTTTAAAAATAATTTCTTTTCCTAAATGTAAATTGTGTGCTGGAAGGAACAACAAACCCAAGGAAAACAATTAGTTCTGTCTTGTTCTTCTGTATGCAAAAAGTAATAACGTTGAGGTAAAATGATGTGCAGTTTTTATTTATTTGAAATAACTGCTTTATAATATGGCTAAATGGGAAGCAAGGAGGAAGAATCTATTACATTTGTTTGTTTCATGCAAATACCTGCACATTAATTTTATTATAGTTTCAAAATTTAGAGACTCAAGGTAAGGGAGCAGAGAGAAAATCAGCTGTGTCAGTAACAATGTCTTCTGTGCTTTGCAACAAAACCCTGAGAGCTGCATTCCCACTTTACATAAGTGGCTGCCCATTTAAAAATGTTTTACAATGTTTTTTACACTTCAGTTACATCCGCCTAAGGTGTTGGTAACACATCAGCACGTTTTACCTTGGTATTCTTATACTATTTAATGCAGTAATAATTGGGAAAAAGAACAAAACTCAGAAACCTGTGAGACAAATTCTTACCTTAGCACCCTCCAAAATTTCTACTCTGATTAGAGATACACTTAAAATCCCTCTGGGGCAGCTGAAGTAACAGGGGCTTGTTTAATATGTAAGTATAAAGCAAAAACTGCTCCTCTAGACATATTTTGTGACAAGAATAGCCTCAGAAATAGCACAGGACAAGATAAAATCCAACAATGCACGTCAGAAAAAAAATTGAGTGATTTAGTAAGCTTAATTTTCAAATCTATTATAGTATCCTTTGATGACTGTAATCAACAGAAGCACTATTCCACAAGAGAGATTAATTACCAGCTCTTCCTATTTATATTCAATTTTTCTCCATGTGATACACAAATCTTAAACCAAAAAACTGTACCATGATTGAAAAATATTATTTCAGAAATTGTCAGTCTTAGCACTCACATTCTGGAATTGTGACCAAGAGAAACTTCAGTGTGGGAAGAGCAGTACCTTCCACGCAGATTTAATGTAAATCCACAAAGACTGTCCAAATCACTTCCAGGCTAAGTCCTGCAGAGCTGCTGAAGCATTTTCCACCCAAGCTTATTATACTGGAATTAGCACAACACCAGTACACAGATTGTAAACTAAAAAGGAAAGAGACTTCACAGCAGGAGTGGACAACGCTCATCATCCTGATCTTCAGGAGTGGAAGAGCAGAGGGCAGAGGCTTCCAGGCAGATTTGCAGAAAGGAAGGTGAGTCTGCACTGGGGCTGAGATGTTGCTGGTAACCCACTCTGCGCCTCTGAGCAGCTCTTAAATACACATCTTGGAGATGTGTCTGCTGAACTTTGCAGCAAAAGAGGATTAAAACCCAGGCACTAACTACTGGTTATAAACAACTACCTAATACTACTACTGCCCCTCCCATTTTCTCAGTTGTAATATTTAGCTAACTCCTAAAGCAAACTGATGCTTCCCTCTTTCTCTGTACTTGTATACTTTAATCCACTGTAAGAAATAAAGTCCGCACGTTGTTAAATGTAACATCTTTCCTTCGATAAAAGGCTCTTCAAACTGTAAAGCTGCAGTAACAGTTTTCTAACTTCAAGGACTCATGATCATTCACTTCACATGGACTGCTAATTAAGATTAGTTGTAGAATTTCAAAGACTGAAAATAGCTGTATCCCACTGAGGAATTTATGGGATCTATTTCTTATGTCATTATGGAGAAGAACACTGAAATGAAAGTCAAGACACTTATTTTCAGTCTGAGATCATACTTTCTTTAATAGGAAATCTCTTCCCTGTACATTCAACTAGAACAGCTACCTTATGCTTGCTGGTAGTTCATTCTCTGTTTTTAATACAAACATTTTATTCTGCCATTCGCTTGCTGTTTCTCTGTGAAATAACAATAAGCTCTTGCATTTCATCAGTTTATCAGTTGAAAGTCTGCAACAGAGTAAAAATGCAAAAACTGTCTAGGCTAAAGTGAAACTTAGAGACATTCAGTGCAGTTTGGACATTACAACAGCATCCTGATCATCACAGCTTCAGTAACCCTGACACCTTTGTTGACCTTTATAAAGGAAAAAACCCTACCACAAAAGAGCTAACATTACAAAAATTATAAGAATAAAAACCACTGCAAAAAGTCTTTTTTTTTTCTATTTTGTTGATATTTTTGTTTAACAGATGAACAAGAGATGGCAATCAAACAAACACTTTCAATTTTCAGAAAAGCATCTTTCATCTCTAAGCCAGAACTAGCTCCTTTCCAATTAATAGCTCAATCAAAACATGCAAATTACACCAAGTAAAGTATATTTGGAAATGAAAAATATTGAATGACAAATTAACACCTGAGAGCCATTTTCCTAGAAGTTGTTTAACAAAAAGAAGCTTCAAGAACACTAAATCTGTAGCTTTGACACTTTGCAATTTCAAGTAACATCAACAAATTTTGCTTTTGAAAAAAAATTGTAAGCCTACAAAATGAGAATTAGTCACATTTATTTTACCACTCTATTGAGTATATTTCTATCATTTTGCTGCTGCTTCTGTCACCCACTACCTTTAAAGGACAGTAGAAAATACATCAGCAGCAGATTTAGTGAAATCTGCTAGTTTATTGCTAGTTACAATACTGCCCTTTTGTCTGTAACACAAACTCTGGCTTTAACAGAAAACTCTGGTTTTAACATGATAAGAAACCACCTAACAATTAATCAGTTCAACTTTTACTTATCTCAAAGATTAATCTATTCTGCCCATTATAATACTATCTTACTGATAATACAGATGCAACAATAAAGTCAAAGCAAAGAAAACTCAGTCTGAAGCTTTCAGAGTACTTCATCTCCAGAACAGTAATTTCTAAATAGGATAATTATTTTTCTAAGACAGTAGGAAAGAAGCAGGTGGGCAGACAATCTTTTTCCAGTCAAATCTGTCCTTCTGTATTAAGACACTCGATACATTTAATATACTTTCAGACCAAACAAAACACAGTTTTCAAATTCATTCAACGGCACATTATCATTCCAATTTTCAATATGTTTATTTTATCTGACAGAGATAAGGCCCCAGAGCAATCACCTCGAATACATCACTTTTCTTATCATCCTGTCCTCAGCTGTGGGTCAATTCTGGCGATGACATAAAAGACGATGGTGTAACAGCCTCAAACACTATTGACTTAGCAGGAATGGCAATGCCTTGAATACACTGGCCTCTCAGAGAAAGAAGGCTAAAAAACAGGATGCAAGGAACACATCAGCACTACTACCAGACTCAGAGAAGGAAAATGGCTACAAAGTTTGTACATGAAGTGTGAATGCCTAACTTGGCAAACGTATTTAAATCAGCTTTCTTTTAAGCTAAAATGGATACCTTCTGGCAAGAGACAGATAGAGAGTCTATTTTCAATTAAATTCTCTATTCACCACATTGTTTCTGAACCAGGAATATCGCGTTGAAAGAATATTTTTCATTCAATACATTTGAGTCTCAAAGTATGTCAATTAAAAGTCCAAAAGAAAACCCCTTAAACCTATCTTTAGGAAAAAAGGTAAAACTTGATTACACAGGTTTATCTTCCTTTTTCTTATTATCCAAAATGTAAACTTATTTTTTTTCAAGTACAGCATTATTCCCATTGTTAACAAAAATTTCAAATGAAAGATATTTCTTTGAAATTCTACAGCAGAATTTTTAAAAGAACTAAGGAATTACAAAGAATTAAGGAAAAGTAAAAAATCTTCTGGACTGAATGAAGCATTCTTTGCAGAATTTTAGCCTAGCCAGCACAATAATATTTAAGAACAAATGTTGTGTGTATCCATGTCAGTATACAGAAAAAAGTAAAACCAAACCGAAACGACACCTTTTACCAACATCTTCACACCAGGGGAAAGCTGCAGAACCAGTGTAAGTGTACCACTAAAATTTTTTAGGAAATTAGTATAATTATAATTTAGGAAATTAGTATAATATACCCATCCCTGGAGGTGCTAGGTATAATATACCCATCCTGGTGCGGGGCCAGGAGTTGGACATGATGATCCTTGTGGGCCACTTCCAACTCAGCTTATTCTCTGATTCTGCAGGGACCCCCCCGAGCCTCCTTTTCTCCAGGCAAAACAACTGCAGCTCCCTCAGTTGCTCCACATAGGACTTATCCTGCTGTCCTTCTCTGGACATGCTGCAGCACCTCAATATCCTTCTTGTACTGAAGGGCTCAAAACTAAACACAGGATGTGGCATCACCAGTACCAAGTAGAGGGGGACAATCGCTGCTGGCCACACTACTAAGATTGGCCTTCTTGGCCACCTGGGCACATGCTGGCTCATGTTTAGCTACCTGTTGACCAGTACAAGTTTGTTCCATCTTTTCCTCCTACATTTATTGATGTTTATTCCCTTACAAGCAGTAGGAGAGTTTGTGTGTCTACACATATATGAAACCTGGGCTCTAAAATGCCTAAGCTAGATGGAAGGAATGTTCTGTATCATCACATAGAGGATAGGGGCTTAGCTATTGTTTTAACATGCGTAGAAATTTTCACAGAAAACTCTAAGATGGAAATATGAGTGACTCAAAATCCAGAAAAACTCCAGTAGCATAACCAAAGCTAAAGTAATATCAGCATAAAACTGAACCACTGTGATTGAACCTCTCTTATACCCTGAAAGCATTTATAGCTCTTCTGAAAAGCTTCTACTCAACAAGACCACATAAAATGTCAATGGGCAACGATTTGAAATTCACAGTGAAAAGACATTAAAGTCACATTTAGATAAATAGAAGTGAATAAGTTAAATTTATAAATATAAATCAATAGATTTTATAAAATCCATAATAATGTCTCTAAAATTCTATATTAATAGAATATATAAATTAATAGAAGTTAAATTTAAAAGTGCCTTATGGGGCACAAAGGCAATTGTACATCACATGTAGAGTTTAGAAACTTGCATGGTATCTCCACAAAATAAAATACCACAATATAAAATAAAAAACTAACAAAATCTTAAAGTTATAGTTTCAAATGAATGAATCCTGGAGCATTTAATTTCCTCTTAGTAACTAATTTCCTTTCTATGTATTCTTCATTTCACTTATCAACATATTACATAAAGCTTTGGGAACTCATAATATTAGACATACCCCTGCACACAAAATTCAGTAAATATCACACTCTCTACTATGCTTTAACTTCAACATATTTTAAAATTTGAATTCATTTAAAAAAACATTTAAGGTTGTAATGTATTTAATGCTACAAAAAGCAGGATTTTGCTCTAGCTACAAGGGATAATTTGGCACTTGCAGTGTGATTTTGAACCTGCTAGGTTAACTAAGTTTATCCCAAGAAGAGAGCAATTCATTTGTCCAAAGGTGATGTAGACTGCCTGGATCCTCAGAGGAAAATAAAATACAAGTCAGCAAATAATACATGTGCACGGCTGGAGCTAAGAAATCAGGCTGGTAAATTAAAAATAGCCTAATATTGACTGCAGAAAACCTGTTCCATTATTTCTGAGGATGAAACTACAGGGTAAAACATGAGCAAGAGTCAAGGGCCCAGCTGGGCAAAGCTGCACGATTCAATGCTGCACTGTTGAACTGGGCACAGTCCCTTTGAAGGCTGCAGTTTTGATGAGATGCCCAAAACCTCAGGTAGAACAGGCTTATCTTGAGCACCCATCAAGTAGGGCTCCCCAATACCTGAATCCTATGGCTTCACTTAACATTCGTAATTGTAAACTGAGTTCAACATGAAATCGCAACAAATGAAAGACTTTATTATAAGCATAAACTTAAGGAGGTCAAGTAAGGTTATATATAACATCTTGATTTTGGCCTTTCCAAACATCCAATTACTGGATTTGCAACTTTGCAAAGAAAATTCACAAAGAAAATTCAACAATAACTTCTGACCTTTAAAGCCAATACGTCTATCATATGGTGTAACACTTTTGTCCATTCAGATGACCACACACATTTGTCAGGCAGGCTTGTCAACAAAAGTTAACCAAGAGCAAAGAAGTACAACAGATACTCATTCTTCACCCTATCAGCAGTACAGGTGAATGGGACATTCAACAAGTTTCACAGGTATTTGCTACCAACAGGGAAAAATCAACACTCAAGAATTTCTGGTGCTATTTTAAAATCAACTGGATGAGGGAGGCAGCAGTTCAATCACATGACTGCTGGGTCTACTCCCGGCCAACCTTTTCCAAACCAGTGCTCTACTTGATTATTAAAGTTCAAAACATCTGAAGGTGATACTAGGTATAAACAGAAATGCAGCACAATTAGCAGTCCTGGTTTTTTCTTCTTAATTTATTTATGCTCATACATACTTCAGATTTGGAAAAGTGATTTTTCTTAATTTCACTTTTAAATTTCCTTTGTGTTGAAATTATCTTGTATTTTAAATGAATACACATGCTTCTGAGGGCATCAATCATTAGATATTTATCATTAAACCAATTAAGAATAAGACACATTATCTACATTGCTGACTATAAACTGCAAAATACAGGGAGAAAAATATCACCACCCTGAAATATAAATGTGAACTTCGTGTTTAACATACTGATATTTTAACCCATTATATCCACTCTACTCTGTTATTTGGCCTATGAGTTACTAAGAATCAAAATTGAACAATGATAGTAAGACCCATTGTATCAAGTGCCCCTTCATTTGAAAACAGAACATGAAGTACAGTTGGAAGGTAAAATATTTTAATACAAGTAAAAATAAATTACAGTAAATTTGTTCACACCACCAGGCAATAAAAGTTATAATGATTGCTAAACCTTAATAAAATACTCTTAAAAAAATATTGATTAGAAATAGTCAAACTTAGTCAAAAATCTAAGTGCTGTTCAAACATTGGTGTGTATCTTGACCTCTAAGTCCTGACAGGAAAAAACTTTTCTACCTGTAGAGTATTGCACACCCAAACACTTTGCATAATTTTTGTGTTATCTCCTGATACATAATTCCCAACCTCCCACTCAGAGACAGGACATAGCCGGGCAAGGCAGGTTGTTCTGCAAAGGCAAGAACAAGACCCCGTGAAAGTCAAGCATCTCATTCCTCACAGTTTCATCAAAAGAGCAAAAGAAAGGGAGGCCACAAGGTATGACTACAGCAAACTGACTACAAACACTTCAGAATACAGTTTAACAGCATCCCAATTGGACGGATTTTTTCCTTAAACCAAAATTTTTGTGAAAACACATTTCCAAATACATTTTGCTCCTGTCCATTCTTCCCTGTCATTTATGAAAGTATGTCATCCTGGGAAAAAGAAAGTAGATCCTCTAGTGTCATAATGCTTTGATATGAAAAAGTAGTCAGGTAGCTATTATTTAAGGCATTAATCACAACAATAAAACCTATGAGGGAAGGGAGTCAAAGGAAAGTATCTTTCAGGTTGATCCAGGTAACAAAGAGTAAGTAGAACTTCCCTTGTTAACAAACACTCAGATGACACGAACCCAAAATTTTTACTCTTTATAAAATCTCATATTGACAACCACTTCATGTTTCAATTAAAAATGAAACAAACAAACAAACAAACAAACAAAACACAAGAAGAAAAAGCCAGAGACATAAATGCTTCAACAACTTCATTTCATGTTACTTTACCAAGAAAAGAAAAATATGAATTTAGGTATAGTTCCTTGAAAAGTAAATTTCAGCTGTGGCTACTCTACTTTTCAGATACTTCTATAATATAGTTAGTGCAGAAAAAGTAAAAGCTGTCATTTTTTCCAAGTCTCATGGTTTTGACCTGTTAAATTTAAGAGCAAAGAGCTCCCTATCTCTCATCCTGGGGAAAGAAATTCAAAGACAGAATTAATACAGGAGTCTAATCATCTGACAAACTGTCAAGTGATTAGAGTGCTGTATTATGATGATCAAGCTGACAACTTCTCTACCATCTGAAGAGAGAGGTCTCACTCCACTTCCAATTTCATTATTTCAAGCTTCCAACTTTTTAAGTTTCCAGACAAGGTGTTCCACCCCACAACACTTCTGGTGCTTATCAGACAAAGCTTATTCACTTAAATCAATTTAACTAATTGAGAGGTAGAAAACTACCCTGTCATGGGTCAGTCAATTGAAACTGTTCATGCAGAGGTTGACATGCATCAGAGCCAGTACAATGGAGCAAGGCAACTATGTTCACCCAAGAATGGGAAAAAGATCCTCCATCCTTTTCAACCTTCCCAATATTTTGCTATAGATTGTACTTGCATGTACAGCTAACCCATCTTATGAACCAATTAGTCCCCTAAATTGCTTCAAAGAAGTAGAAAACAAGTATTTTCTCACTGCCAAGAAGACTTATTTTAATAGTGAGCATGTCAGGACTTTAAGTGAGGGGACATGATTCACAGCACCTGTGGTGAAGCTGGTGTACATGGGTACCTCATCAGGCAGCTAAAGAAAAGTACAGAACTACACCCAAAACACTCAACTCCCATGTCAGTACTGCAAGCAGAATAACCTGGCATCTTCCTAATAAATATGAAGGCAAAGGGTCATCAATAGATGAACAGATCTGACAGATGCAATTACATGGCTATCAGAAACAAGGCAGCTATGCTTCAAAACCACCTTACTCAGGCCACCAGGTCATACCAAGCTGCAGAGCAACTGACCTAGATGGAACATCACAAGCATGGTACATGCCTTCCAGTATTTAAGCTAAACAAGCTATCTGTACACATTCCTATAAAGTCAAACTCACATAACCCTAAGTAAGGAAATTTAATATAACTATTTAAAACTTTATAAAATCTAAGTATTAGAATATTTTGCAGAAATACTTTTTCTTCTTTTCCTTCCTTTTTAAAAAAAGAAAAAGTATGCACTTCCTTCTAAAATTGCTAAAATGGGAGTGTATGACAAATTGCAACAGAAATGGATCTGAAGCAATGAACCACACACAAAACTTTAAAATAGATGGCCAAAGAGATGTTTAACTAAGAAAACTATCCTTTGCCAAAATCTAGTAGCAAATCTCTAGCTTTTTCCACAAGATACAATTTTATAATTCATGCAATGCCATGTCAGGTCTGATTAAAATATAAAATCTCTTTAGGAAATGTTAAGACTATATTACACCACAATTTACAGCTTATTTGTCAAACTGTGACAACACTGTATTTCTTATCAAACAACCTCTATTACTATGTATGAAAATTCACCCTAAAATCACTTCACAGTTGTCAGAGATGATTGTAAAATTAAACCCCATGCTTCAGCAAGAAATGCATTCAATACATAAGCACAATGGCTGTATTGAGCTTTATATCATGTACCTGCTCCTTTTGGGAAGGCATATGGCAACATTCACTCTTACTTTCAGTGCACACTCTGTCTTAAGCTTTCTTAAATATTGTTTCTGGATGTGACAAGAAAAACAGAAGCCTGTTGAAGTGCTCTAAGCACCTGGAAAATTAAATCAGGTGGCTGTACCATCACTGCTATTCCTCACCGAGATGAAAGGTTATTAGTGAAAACTCTAAAGGGAGCTTTTCTGTAAAGGGGAATTTGAAAGAATCCTGATTGCTGTAACTTTGACAGTAATTAAACTGAAATAATAGACCTTATGCAAAGGTTTTGACCAACACTTTAATGAGGTTGGAGAGCACTTTTTTCAACTGCTATAGCTATGGACTCCTGATAACAAAATACTGTACTTTTGAGTGCTCACACAATCTAAGCTATTCAATTTCCAATCAAGAAAAGCAGCCAAGACTCTTACAGCTTTCTAGCAGCTAATTTCAGTAAATTCAAACCTTTTAAAACTGCACAATAAAGTGCTTTTGTACACTTTTATTAGCTGAATCTGTATCAAAGAGCAAAAAAATTCCTGATGAGATCTCTGGGTTTGAATGCTGAGGTTTTAACTTCAGCAGTTGGAGACAGGAATAAAATACTTCCACTGTCAGTTCAGTCTGCGTTTTAGTTCCCTGTTTGGAAATTACACTGATGTTATTATTTCAGCAAACACAACATTCACTTCTGCTCAATTTGTAGAATCATACAGATTAAAAAAGGTATAATTATGACTTCAAAGTCAAGATTTTTTAGAAACAACATCTACATAGAATCAGCACTTGCTTCAAATCCTGTCCATCTAGAACAGAAACACAGGAAGAATTATAAAGAGCTATTAAACTGAGCAGAAGGAAGAAAAGAATAGACAAATTGAGAAAATTCTAATTAAAAAATAAAAATCTTCAAAACTACACATTTATCACCAAACTTTCTTTCCACATAACAGCTCGACAGCAAAATACAAATCAGAAAGACTTTTGGCTTTTCTTAGGTTTTGTTTTTTTGAGGATTTTTTTGGTTTTTTTTTACATATGCATTTAAATAAATGCTGAAAACAACATCAGCAGCATTTTGTTTTGATTCAGTCAAATAAGGAATTACATGACTTTGAGTAAATGATAATTTTAAAAGTTTAAATAACTTGCAATGAAACCATTACTGTCACTCAAACAATTTTCTACAGTTAAAGACTGCATGTTAAGTGTAAGTTAATTTGCCATTTGAAGAATATCAATAATTTATCTTCTCAGTGTGAAGAAGACAAGATGCAATTGGAGATTTTTTTTCTGGAAAGATTTTAGTTATTGCATAGCACTCTCTAGTGGCAAAAGGTTTTAAAATCAACTGGAACAATTCTGACTGAAAAATTTAAGTTATAACACGATTTTGCATGACTTAATGCATACCTATGTTTCTTTGTAGTTTGGGAAAAGTGCTTATTTTTGTGGTGGTTTTTGTTAGTTTTGTGGGGTTTTGGGTTTTTTTTAAACAACAATCTTTCATGTGCAACTTTTCTCATGGTAACTTCAAATATAATCTTTGTGAAGATCACTAATGCTAAATCTAATAACATTTCATCTTTCTCTAAATCATGCCTTTTAATTTATATCTATGCAGGATATTCTATGAACAATAAAACAGAAAGCATTTGCATAACTCTCCATTGATGTTCTCTGACTTCAAGTATAGCTCATTAGTACAGAAGTTGCTGGAAAGCAACTTCTACAGTCTGCGTGTATACTTCTTTCTAAAGTATATTTCCAAGAGGTCTGTGATTCAGTAGGTTACAAATGAAGATTTTGATAGCCACAAATGCAGCCAAGTTGTCTTTTGTACATTATAAATTGCACCTAATGCATATAATGACAAAGATCAGCTTTCTCCATTAATCTGCACAAAAAAGACATAATACATAACATTTTGTTATATTTTTAAAAGTAAGATATTTTATTTTAATATTAATATTATCTTTGTATACGTCATCCCAAATTCACCTGGGAACAAAGACACAAGGTTGGTTTCTGCCAGAAGTGCAGAGGAATTTACTGGTCTTCCAGTAAGCTCACTCCCACTCTCCTAAAAGCAATTTTTCACTGGGATCCTTATGCTAGCTAGACAGTGCAGATTTCCTTTTGTATTTGTGATCTAAGAAAAGAAATCCCTTTACATTACTTTTCAAATGCAGATCAGCCTATTTCCATGTTCATAAAAAAAAAAATCTGAAACTCAGCTGTGAAATGGAACAAACCACACCTTATTATCCAATCACTAAGGACATCCTGGTTCCTAAACTCCCATTTTATGCCTTTCCAGGAAATGGCATCTTTTCTGGCAGAGTAATAAGATACTAACTTAATTCTAGCAATAGAACAAGCACAGGTAAGACTGGCTAATCCCTTTTCGTGAAAAAATTGTAAATATTCTCTTAATAATTATGACAATTTTGAAGAATTAAAAGTGAAGTTGGATTGTATTAAAAGTCATTGTTAAAGATATACGTATTATGAGCATCTGACTTCCAATATACTTCATCATAAAAATGACAAAGAAAGATTAAAACCCTGAAGACAGAGAACTTTTTTTTAAAACAAAACATAAGGATTAGATTAGATTAGATTGGAATTACAGTCAGAGGCCAAGAACCATTACAATTTACCACACTTGTTCATTTCTTGTTGTTTAAATGGTTCATTCTTTAGCATTAAAATGCAAAATTATGCTTTCTAGACAAGACTTTTACACAATCAAGTGAGTTTAAAACACTTTATTTACTTAACTATATTTTAGCCCAAACCTCCAAAGAGAGAACTAGGGACACACTGGCTGGTGTGACAGGTCCCTAGACAGGCTCCCCAAGCAGGAGCAAACAGTGCATTCCAACTGCTGACATCAAGAGCTGAGCAAACTCTGACCAAAGCAAACTCAAGGACCAGGGATTCAAAAGGCTCTGGAAGGCAAAAAGAACTTTTGTATCTATATTGAACTTGCTTCAAGAAAGCAAGCCAAAATGCTTACATCCAACGAACCACCTAGTGCTGGAGGAATATAAAGCCCATGGGAAAGCCCTCAGATGGGTCAGCTTCTTTGCATGCCTAAAATGTACACATATAAGCTCTGAAGCATTATTGACTCCTTACCAGCTGAGGTATGACCCAGAGACTAGATAAAAAACTCCTAATAAACCAGAATTTTTCTCATCTTCTTGTTCGTCTTTTTATTATTATTTCAAGATCTTTACATTATCCAGAAGTAAGCAAGCTGCTCCTGCTGAGAATACAGGGCCTCTGAACACTCTTTGGAAGACTCTTACTGATTTTATTACCAGGGTCTGATAGCTATTTACTGAAGGTAAAAGTGCATATGAGTTGTTCTGAAAAGCTACCCTGGCAATAAACAGGTCTTTCTGCTACATTAGTATCACAGTTTTACAATTTCTGGAAAATACCACAGACACAAAACCAGTCTTTGCCCATACCAGTTTCTACCTGGTGTTCAGAATGCCAGAGAACTTTGCTGAGCACAGGAGGACCTCTGTATGAACTCAGCTCAGGAAAGCTTTGGAAGTACACCTTAATCCTTTAAGGGTTGTACCATAAACATACTGATGGCTTAAAATCAGAATTCTTGGAACCTAATAGAAAACTTTAATTACACAATATGATAAAGCACTGATCATTGTCATCATGCAAGTCTAAAACATGAACTGCATTCCCATAATAAACTTTTCCCACTATCTAGTATCAGCTAGAACAGTTTGCACCATTTAGCTTTCATTTTGAACACAGTAAAGATTAAATGCTGGAGGATCCTACCACAAGAAAAAAAAAAAAAAGAATAAAAAAAAGGCAAGAGGGCTTTTTAAGACCATATAAATAAATCCATGTTATTCCTTCTTAAAATTTTACAGAAAATATGCTATTTCAAGTTGTCAAACGCTTATTCAAAATCAAAAGACTTTCTGAAGCATTTTTGATCTTTGAATTCATTTTTAGGGGTACCTGACCATGGATATTGTCGTTGTTTCCAGAAATGATAATTAAAGAAAGGAAATCTATCAGCACTTTATTTTGAATTTTCTTACTTTATTTTATTTAACAAAAAAGTTCTAGTTCTTATATGCATTGCTCTCATGATAGAGAAAAGAATTTTAAGAAATCTTGTATTATTAAAAAAATCTCATATTATTGTGGTATCTATCTAGCTAGATTTTCAATACTCCCAGTTTGATCTTATTTCAATGTAACATTTTGAATTCTGAATGTTGCATTCCCCATATAAACTGAATATTACACTAGCATACAATGTGCAATTAAAACAATTATTCATTATATTTATAAAGGAACTGAATTTAATCATCCTGAAAGTAGTCTTAGTACCCTGCTTAAACAGGCTTGTGTGTCTTCATGCATATGCACATAAATGTGTGCATGTGTGAAGAGGTGCTTTATACAGCCACTGAAAACACTATCAAATACTGTGAAAACACTAAAGGCAAAATCAATTCTTTATTGACTACACATTTTATAATGATACAACACCAGAGAAAAATAGTATGGGAACCACTGCTTATATAGGAAAATCAGTCCTCTTGAACTCCTAATTTATTTTACATCAGTAATAACACTTTAAATTAAAATTCAGTACCCTACATAGGCTTAAATACATAAGACACACAGTTTTGTTTCTTAGTCAAAGAAAGATCTGACTGTGTACATTTCATGGTAAACCTTGAAATTACTGCAAGGATAGAATAAATAGTTTCTCACAGGCATATTGACTTTTGCTATGAAAATATACTGAATTTATATGATAGTTCTTAAATGCTTACTGCTACAATACAGTATCTTGAACTACTGTGCAAACAAAAAAACCCAGTCTCTTCTTTCAAGAGGTGTTCTTAAAGTATTTTCATAGGAATAAGAATTTGAAAAGTTAGCATGGTGCCTTAGAACTGTAACTAAATGTAGTGTTTTGCTGGCATCTCTCCTTACCATCAAACAAATGGATACTCTGCATATAAACTGTCACAACAAAAAATAAGTTGAAATTTCCTGCTTACACTCTTTTCAGATGATCTGCTTCTGTATTGCAAATTTTAGTATAACACCAGAGCCTAAAGAACAGCATTTTTTTAATCTCTTATCACCATATTTAACAACAGACAAGCAATATAAACATAACAGTTTTCATGCTCTGGCCCTTGTATTTCTTTCCACGTCAGAATGCAAATGGCCTCAGTTCAGCAGACAAGAGAAAAGTGTCCAACAGCAGAGACAGAAACCCCTTTTTGGGCTCCTAATGAGGTCTCCAGAGCCCAAGGCAAACCAATAACAAATTGTACTTTCTACACACATGTGGGGGCTGTGAGGGAGGAGAAGAAGAAAACCCTGGAGCTTGTCATCTGAAATTAATTGAACTTAGCCATGCCATGAAAACACTGGTGATAAACCCTCCCCAACCAAATAAAGGTTTTACACTAGAAAAAAAAAAATAAAAATTTATGGCAGTAATTTTATCTAGGCTTTTTCAAGAAGAGCTTGCTGTTTTTCTCACACTCAATAGAAAAATCCCAAAGGAGCAATGTAGGCAGCAGTGAGGCACACTTCTAAAAAGATACCACTTAATTTCTCACTCCTCCCTGAACTATTGCTCCTCTTCCTCCTGTATTTAACCGAATATTAACTCTATCACTGTAATATGCTATCTCAAGATTTCTCATTGTGTAGAGGTAGGAAGTCTTATGCTTCAGCATCCCCCTGAGAGGGTATTAGATCTCTGCAGGTTCAGCACTCATTCTATCATCCTAAAAGCAGTCCAGAGATGCTAGACAACTTAGTATTAACAAAACGCCATAAAAGATCAAAACATGAAAGATTTAAAAACAATAAATCTCAACTTGAGCCAGAGGATAAACATTCTATATAAGAGGAACTGACATTGCACTTCTTATTCCCTACATGCCACAGAAACAAAGTGATCTTGGATTTGGCAATTGCTGAATACATGTTTTTCTTCACTCTCTTATGCATCTTATATCCTATTAAAAATCCAGCAACTAACATTCACCAAATCTATTTAATATACAGCATCCAAATCCAAGCACTAAAAATAAAACTCTGAAATTTTAGTTTGTTCTGTAAACAAAAGCAGATTAACCAGTATTTTTAAATTTTATTTTCCTCATTTTCAGAAGGACTATACAGCTAAAGGAATTTTTAGATGACCTATATTAAAAAAAATAGCAATGCACTCTACAAAACCTAAAGAAATAATCAGTGACATACTTTATTACTTTACTCTGTATCATAACAGAAACAAAAATTTCTGTACAGCTCACAAATATATATCTATTGTATCATAGAACAGCTTAAACTGAGATGCTTTTAATACATCAGAAAAACGATAACCAGAATACTCCAAATTAATTATTTAACGAGTTGAACTTCATGCAAAGAGCTTTCATACTCTGTAAAAGTCTGTTCAAGCAAACCAAAACTATGCCATCACTAGACCTGACAGCCCCCATTTTAGGCCTGTGACCTCTAAGCTTTTCTCCTATTCTGCACAGCAGTCATTCTGCACAAAAGCACAGCAAAACCTCTCCCAGAATTCAGTCTCGAGATTATTCCAGCTACATTAACTGTTTTTGAGGTCATCTGAAAATGGAAGCAGATATACTGCACACACTGTTAATGTAGTAGGCCTGTCCCTGGCATTATTCCAGCCTAGCCCAACTGGCATTCCCTCTCAAGCACTGCTTCAGTGAAGGTCCACATGGGCCAGAAGCTATTCCACCCAAGGGCAATGAGCACAGTCAATGCATTCTGAAAGCTGAACGGAGTTTTATAGGATGGACATGGCCAAAATGCAAAAGGACTTTACAGGACTAAAGAACAGTCACTTGGACTATTTAGCCCATTAATTTTTAGATACAGCTATAGACTACTTGGAGCTGTTCCAAAGGTTTAAAACAACAGTTATTAGAAACAAACACACTTTCTAGCCCAAATGATAAATTCCTTAAGTTTGTTCAGCTTTCCTAAGCATTCTCCAGGCTTGTCTTGCATGGCCATACTTCTGTAATTCGCACATGACACTTGCTCCTAATCCTACCTTCAGCATATAGCTTACTTCACCCCTTGCCTATTATCCTCAGTTTAAAAGGGTTTTTTCTTTACTTCAGAAGCTTATCCTCCTCATCTTCTGCCCAGGCTCTTCTGAGACTCACAAGCTACACAGTTCTTAAGAATTTATGTAATCTCCCCATCAGGCTTATACTGTATGTTTAAAAAAGTCTGGAGAATGCCGGCTGCCTTTAAATAGGATGAAATAGTTGTGGGGTTTTTTTTTTATTTTAAGAGCTATAAAATTTGGATCAAGAAAGAAAATAGTTCAGCATTTGTTTCCCTTTAAATACTGTGATTATCAGGCTGATTTTCTGATAGAAACTTCTGAGAATCAATCAGTGACATTGGAGAGTACTTTATTATCCTGCATTTATGTATTAATCCAATTATATTATCCAAATATACACAAAAAACTATACAAATAATCTTGACTACCTGTCATATATATGCCATTTAATTTACTGAAACAGTTCCCAATCTCATCTAGAACAAATATCCCATCATTTTCAAATCAACAAAACATTCCTTCTAATTCTGTTGAAACCATTTGATCCATTTTACCTTAAATTAACACAGAATCTACAAGCTGTTGTATCATGGTTGACCATAGCATTCACCTAGCTGTCCAAATTTTTTAAGTATCTTCTCAGTGTAGGACAGAAAGCTGCTGCCAGTATAAAACCAGTTGATTCCAGTGAGGAATTAAGGCCTTTCCCACATCAAGTATGAAACTTCTACTCCTTATTTTTTCCTCCCTTCTTCCTGCAGTATGACTCAGGTCTCAGTTTTACTGAGAGAAATTGATGAGCTCCCGTTGTCTTTACCACGTCTGTCTACAGGTAAGAACACATAAAAGGAATTATGCCACGTGGGATAAACTAAAAACAAAGGAAAGGCACAAATGTGAGATACCTTTAAACTGTGTCTATCTGGCACTACCTCAGCAGATGAATAAGACCAGCAAAAATACAGAAGAAAAAAAATTGATAAAAGAAAATACAGAAACCCTACCACAAACATCAGAGAAAAGGAAAAGAGCAGCTCAGCAAAACAAAGGCTCAGCCTGCACCAGGGACTGATTAGAGCAACACTTTTCCCCTTTACTGATGACTGGCCTGCAGAGAGTCACTGGGGTACTGTGCTATGGGTGAAGAGCATATTCACATTCGATCAAAGAGTGTGTTTTCCTACTTAACTACTGTGCATATGAACAAGAACTGTTCTTCACTCCCAAACTAGATATCATCCTGCTCTCAAGCATCCACAACCAGTGGAAGATACCAAATGATCCAAAAAAATTGGACGACTTTTTGTATCTCCTACCACTGTAAAGTGAGGGAATAAAGCAAAGGAGGTTTCAAGCTTGATTCTTGGATCTCCTGTCTACATATAATTTAGCTAATTGTTTTTTCTTTCTATAAGAGACTGGCAGAGTTCCCCACACACTCTGGAGTCCCAACTTCCAGTTTAAGCATATGAGGTTAAGCAGAGCTCCAGATGGTATCCTCTTCAAGATGAAAGTGAGAATCAGCATCAAAAATCCCTGCCCCAGTGCTAACCTTGACCTCAGGGCAGAGGCAGGAACCACCAGGAACCATTCCTACAAGGCCTTCTGAAGGAAGATGAAGCAGTGACAGCACAGCCTATGGCAGCTGTGTGTTAGTCATTAGGCCTAGAAACCAGCTGTCTTAACACCTGTTTTTTGAACCAGAATAAACCACTTACAATGCAGCCCTTACCCGGAAAAGAATTTAAAGGATTAAATAAGGAATTAACACGTTTTTTTTAACTATAAGGATCTCCAAAGCAATAGAGGAAGAATGTGGGCATCAAGACATCATTAATGTGCAGGTGAACTGCTGCATTTAATTTGCTCAACAGGAAATAGTGTAAAGAGGAAAGCAGAATCAAAAAGATATGCATCTTCTAGCATGCAAGAGAACAATCATTTGTTCCATTTGTTCTTTTGGATATTGCCAGAAACTGTATTCTAGAAAACAGGCCACAAAAATTACTCAAGTGACCCTACATAAAGCATTCTTCATTAAAGCTCTAATGCTACAGTAACTATGAATGTCAATTCTTCTAACAATCAAGTGTGGCCATAATTCTACAAAGAATAAAATTTTCATCTTTGTTTATAAGACCACATATCTTCTGTACCTCCAAGCCTCATGAAAAGCACAAGTGTGTTTCAGAATACCTGGATAAGAAATCCCCATTTTTGTTCTTCATATTGGTGTTTACTACTTTATTTTATACCTGTTGTATCTTCCAGATCCAGTAACTCTGAAGTAGAATGTTGAAAACATTTGCCTATAATTATTATGGAATAAGTTCACTCTAAAACACCACATATGAACACCTGAAACATCTTGCACAAGAAAGCAAACCACAAAAAAATGTAACTCTTCCCCTTGAGCTAATGTTTTTATATATATATATATATATACACAAATATATATATATATATATATTTGTATATATATATACAATTTTTTTTCTCTTGCAAGTTTTGTATCATTAAGATGAGACACATTAGTCTATTCCATCTTAGTGGAAATTTTGCTCACTCAATGCAAGAGTATTTCAGCCAACTTTCATGAAACTACTGCATTAACTGGGCTAGAGCTAATAGATAACTAAGAACTGACATATTAGTATATGACTTTTTTGATCCATAAATCAAGATTAACTACAAGGTCAACATAAAAATTCTCCTTAAAAGACTAGGTGGGTAGGAAAGCTCCATCGTACTGCAAAGACATTTCTTCTAGCCAATGTCTGCAACAGCAATGATGGATTCTGAAAGACACAAGAAGGAGCAAACCATGGAAAGAAGCAAACCAAAAGATGTTCAGAGGACCCCAGAAACAACTCTTCTCCCCATTAAAAAGGCCACTAGAAATAGGAAAAAACCTGCAGAGATCAGTAAAAAGCTCTGTTCGATTCTATCAGCATGATCCTATGCACCTCATACAAAAGCACTCCCCATTCATTGTTTCTGGCTCCACTGGTGACCTCTGTTTTCTTTAAAGTACTACAACTACTTCAAGTAATTTCCATGGTAACTGCACACAGTTTCTAATTTTAATAGCTAAACCAAATTCTTACCTGAGTGAAATAATACATATTTTAGCCCCTTATGCAGACATAATTCACTAGAAGCTAAAATGAACAAAGATATTCAAGTGCAGTTATGCCTGAAAAAGAAAAGAAGGTAATTTTCCAGTTTTACAGCTGCTTTCAGAATTCTGCCTGAAGGATTACACTCAGCAGTTACTCAGATGCAAAATATTACTTCTATTCCACAGTTTTTGAATATGAACTATTAAATCTGTTAGATCAATAGCCATTCCTCCCACGTGCATTTAAGAAATTGATATAATGACTATAGCATTTTCATACTGAAAAATTTCCATTTTAGGTAAAGAATTAGAGGACAAATATATTCAACTTTTAAAATTGCATCACAGCAGTGGGACACAGTGTAAGCCATAAAGCTACATAATAAAGACTAGATTATGAATTTCACCAAAATGGTAATTTTAAATAATGTACCACTGAGCTTACCTTAAAATAAAATGGGATAACAGATGTTCTTCAGTGCCTAGATATATCTTTTCTCACTGCAATTTTTTTTCAAATGTAGCTACTAAATAAATTTGATAGTTTGTTTTTGAACAGCTCTAACACTGGTCATTCACAGTACAAAATGAGAAAAAGTGTCAAGTAGGTTCAAACAGAGTACACAGAGAAGATATATTTAGAAATCAGTTAATTTTAAAAAAATTATAAATTGAGTCCTCCAAAAATGCAAGAGATCGCCCAAGAACAGTTCTAGAACAGTACTTCAAACAGGCTGTCCAGCAAAGTGGGTGAGTTACCATCCCTGAACTTACTTAAAAGACATGTGGATGTGGCACTTACAGACACTTTTTCAACCCAAATGAATCTGTGATTCTACTTCCTGTTATATGCCACACCTTCTATAAAAAATACATTATAAAATCACCCCAAAACACACATCACATTTTTAACTGAGGTCCAGTATTTGCCAAAGTTAATGCAGAAAATGGGTCAACCTGGGCAGACAGTTCACATTCCTTGCATGGCTTTAGACGTTTTTCCCCAGCCTATGATTTGGAGGATTCTTCAGGAATAACCTGTAAGAAAAATCTGCACTAAACAAGCTTAGAGGACAGAATAAAATGTTCAGTCAACTGCCCAGCTGCTAAATGCTTTTCTAGATTAATTTTAGACTCAAACTAATACTGTATCTAATACGCATCTTTTGAGAATTCCAACGTAGAAACTGTTCCTTAAGTCAAGAAGCCCAATTAAAAAAAAATAAATGTTGCAGAAACAAAGTATTCTAAATGTGCTGCTGGCCTCAAACATCATTATATTTACTTCCAGACACCCATGGGGAAAACCACTTAGGTGCTAGATGTGATGGTGCTAACACATGCCCACCTGCCAGAGGATGGTAAAGAGTCTTGAGTTATCTACCTAGAAATCAGGTGATGCACAGATGGTGCAGACAAGGCATAGGTAACTACAAAGTTTCCATAGTACAAAGAATAAAAAAAGGATTAGGGAGTCTGAAAAAAAATAAATTTTCTAGCAGTGAACAGTAGCTTCTGTTAAAAAGATGGATTGCACACTCTTCTATGTAAATTACCTGTGAGTACAGTGAACCCCTTTTACTTCACTGTAATTCAATACTCGTGAACATGTCTGACAATTGTTGATGATATGAGGATCATTCTCTTACTACTAATCTGCATTATGTCAATCCACACCAAGAGGATAAAATACATTTATAGTCTCTAGTTTCACCCAAGAGTGAACTATTTCAATTTCATTCATTTTCACTCCAAAGAAATAATATAGATTTGCTATATTGAAACAATTTGTTTCCCTTTCATTTACACACTTATCTATGAAGGCAAGATGAAATACGACACAAAAGTCATCTCTCTTTACAGCTGTTACATATGCTTTATAATTTACTACAAGCTGGAATCATCAGCAGTAATGTCTTCTAGCCCTTCACCCTATTTTGATCTATTGAAGTTTTAAAATCAGTTTTCATCTAAATATACATTAAATCCTTCCCTTAAAAAAAAAAAAGGGATGAAATAATATCTGAATGGGAAGAGTGTCTATGCATATATATACAGTGTTTCACACAGATTTAATTTTCCTAGCTATCAAGTCAAAATCAAGGATTCTCTTGTAAAAAAAGATGCAAAAATAACCCCAAATTAAACATTAACATCATTAGCAAAACTGAAGAAAAATTAAATTGCCCTGCTACCCATACCACAATTTAAAAAAATAACAATTCTAAAAAGCCAAGCTCAACTGAAATTAGAAGAAAATCTTACAGATAAAAAACTTAGTAACATGCACTGAGGGAACACAAATGCTATACAAAAACACCCTAAGACACAGTTAAGATTGATTGTATGCCTCAATACTACATACTCATAATTTACTCTTAAATTTTCCAAATGTCCAAGTATGTGACACTTAAACCCATAATTTCTAGTGTAAAAAGCTTGTTACAGAAACAGTAACAACACTCTTTACAGCTATTGCTTTCTTAACTGAAGTTATTTTTAGATTCTATTATCCAAATTTCGGTGGTATAAAAAGAGCAGAGGTGCCTGATCAGTTAATGGGAAAATGAATACGTAATCTTAGATCACACAAAATTAATAGAAAATACTCCACTATAAATCCTACACATCTGAAGAACCAAGTAACTTTAAAGTAAACTGCAAAACAACTGAAAAAAGTTCCCCTTGCAAGTCTTCATAGAAAATAATTATTTTATTTTCAGAATGTCTCACAAATTTTTAAGACTACAGTTCTAGTCATGAACTTAAAAAGGAAAATTCATGGGGTTTTATCCTCTCCCCCAAAATAGATATTGTATAACTTAGTAAAATTCCCTGGATAGGCTTAGAGCAAAAAAAATTGGAGAAAATAAACAAACAAACCCCGAAAAAGAAACCAAACCAACTAACCAATCAAGCAGAAAACCCCCTCTCCCTCCATTAGATTTTAGCTTTTAAAGTATGTAAGAGAATAAATCTTTGCAAACCATGCAGCAAATTTAAAGGAATACTACCAAACCTTACTTTTAAAAATTGAACCCAACTGGAATTCTCATGTGACTCACACAGTTACTCACATAACTGTGTGAAAGTCAAGAAAGTTTTCATTTGCAAAGTACTGTCAATATCAAGAGCAGAAGTAGTGAAATCTATAATCTTATTTCTAAGTAGCCTGTGAGCTAATAAGCCTAAGTTCTTGTTAGTGCAGCCTCCAACTTTGCAGGTGAAAGTAAACTTAGCTGAAACGCTCACATACAGTTCTGGTCTCCACACCTCAAGGAGTACATACTAGAGTCACAGAAGGTACAGCCAAAAATCATAAAAGCAACTGAACAGATGGAACCAAAGAGTAATGGTTGAAGGGTCTACACTTAACATTCACAAAGGTTTAGTAAGACTCAAACAAGTGAATACAGTGTTTTCATTCACCAAATGCCACAACACTGGAATGAGAAGAAACAAAGTAGCAAAAGAATTGTCTAAATGAATAAAATTACTTTTTAATGCAATGGTTAATGAGCTTTTGGAAAGTGCTGCCACTACAACCTGCAAGCAGTTGATAGCACCCCAGTCGGAGAGGGACCTTAGATAAATGAATGGCCAAGCTATCTATGAATGTGTAATAGCAGGATGAGAGGAGGATGAGGATGGAACACACAGGATGTCCGTGCTCACAGTCTCTCCCTGAGCAGCACCTCCGGCTCTCGAGGTCAAAGACAGGACACATGGCGAGGTGCCCACTGACCTGACTCAACAGGGCACTTACACTGTTAATGAAAATGCAGCTTGATTAGCCAACTTTGCAATTTGCCATTAACAGAGACAGGGTAATTAAATTGAACAGAATACAGATTTAGAAATCAATATTTAATACAACTTCCATCAAAGCTGTTATTCCCCAATACAAACGAGAAAGACAATGGTATGAAGAAAAGTAATAGAACTACTACTTTATTGATCACTAAAGATGTTACTCGCAGTATCTAAAATTTCCAAGATATTTATTACATCTGCAGTGAAGTATAGAAAAATTTGTCCCAATCTTAAAAAGGAAAAACAAGCTGGAAAGTATAAAGCTGTTAAAGTTTCTTTGTGATAAAAATGAAAACCCAAATGCAGAATCTGGTGTTTTAGAAAAACAATTTTTTTTTTTTCTTTTAGGAGGCATTACAAATAATAACTGCTTCCAGTACAGCAGCAGCCTAAAAATCCCAAATACCACATGGTTTTCCTATCATTAACCCTACCATAAAAAACCCCTCTCTTAAAACATTTTTCACTTGCAAAGAGGTTTTCCCAAACACTGTATTTTTCTGAGTAATAGATCTCTCTTCCGTTGTTTTTTTCCTTCACTCACTCTTTTCTGTCAGTTGAAGAGAATTATACATACATTCATGTCTTATATTCTACAAATTTGATTCTCTATAGCACATAAGGTGTTCATTTTGATTCTTCATTTTCAACAGTTTGTATCCTATCTTCTTTCATACTAAAGAGTGAATATTCCTTTTAAAGACTATTTAAAGCTGCATGAAATGGAACCACCAGCCCCATCCTCCCAACTGAAACTGAGATGACAAAGAACAAGTACAGGCCAGACCCAAGAATCTTAATGCCAAGACAAGTTGCTTCTTTTGAGGAGAAAAAGGACACTGAAGAGTAGTTTACTGCAGGGCTTTTCCACTCAAACATGTACCTTTCTCCTACACAGAAAACTTGAGGTTTGTGAACAAAGAATGAAGTTTAATTACAGACAAATTCGCTTTACTGTAAAATTTTTATCATCCAAATTATACCACAGCTAAGATTGGCCTAATGTTGGTTGACAGATGGCTTTATAAACTCAGACACTGAAAAGTAAACCCACAGAAGTGCATCACTTGGTTCACATAAATAATTTGAATATTCATAATGTGCAGTTTTAAGTGTGGTACAGTGCTTCAGATACACATGGGCAAACTGTGCCCATTATCTGCTAAGAAATGGGAATACAGAGAAACACTTTACACAATGGCATCAAACAGCTTTGACAGATGGCTATCACAGATCAACAAACTAAAATAAACCAGAATTCTTACAAATTTGCCAAAACATGATTTTCTTTTGGAGAATCCTGTCTTTGTAAATATGTATGGCAAGTTTTCACAGTTAATTCAAGCTCTTGGAGTGCAAGAGAAAACACAGAAGAGAGTAAGGAAACAAAGTGCTCAAGATGCCTTTTAAACACACTCATCTAATGCAGCATTAACTTCAAAATATAGCTTGCTGTAGAATTGCCATCAATAATTTGATAATTCAGCATTTAGGTGCATCTTTATGTATCACTGTCAAGCTGAAAAATTACTGATAGTTTTCATCTACATGAGATCTCATTTATGAGGTGAAACGCTGAAAACTGACCTCAAGACAATTTAGAGTTTAAGAAACTCAAAATTAATACCTCAAAATTCAGACTAAAGAAATTCTAACCATGCTACAAAAAAATCTACTTATTATGCCAAACATGAGAAATATGTAATCTAGATATCTTAAAAATTTAATTGTTTCTTCCAAACCATAAAGCAAAAAGAAAACAATATACTTTTTTTTATAATTAATGTCCAACAAACTGGATTGGCAGGCTCTCCCTATTTCCCAGGTATTTCTATACAAGGTATATTGACCCTCTGCACACACTTTTTCAGATAAATACTAATTTTCAGATAATAAGTTGTCTGGCAGGTTGTCATCGACAGCTTAAATGCACACTAGCTTTTTTACTTTTCCTCAAAGCAGAGTTTGGCTCTTTAGTTAGGATAATTGAAATTGCTATGACAGACAGGAGAACGAATCTGAGAAGAAAAAAGCTGCTTTGACAAAGTTCTTGATGAAAAATATTTTTGATTATTCCTGTAGAGAAATGAGCTTTTGCAACACTAGGAGCACATTGGAAGCTGAATTTAGAAGTGTAAGCTTAAGATCAAAAGTATACACAACCTGAAATGAAGAAAAAGATCTTTTAAATCAATAAACACTCCTACCCAGATGAGTCAATAGCTTTCTTGATCCTGTGTAGATGATCTACATTGTTTGAAAAAATCTCAGACTATCACCTTTTCTTAGGAACAGAAAAAACATCAGAATGAAAACCTACTGGAAGAGAAAAAAGGATGTTTAAACACTGATAGAAAAATAAGCAGCAGCTATTCACTAAAATGGAGACTACAGGAAACCATTTCCTCCTATTTCACAGTTAAAAGGCAAAATATTGGAAACATGCCAATAAAGACTCCTAAATATGATCACATCTTATAAGAAAGAATGATGAGCTCTGCTCCCCATCCCCAAAACAAAACAGAAAACTGCCTGAAATGAAAATTGATTTTTGAAAATAATGTCAGTGAAAAGCCTCAAAAGTCTGGAGTAACATTTCAAAATTGCTTTTATTATTTACTATTACACTTCTGTACACTTCTGTAACACAAATCAAGATTATTTTTTACTTATTTCTGGACATTACATGATTACTGTATTACTTATAGTATTAGATTCAGGAAAAGATTTTAAAATTTCAGTTATGCAGAAATAAAGAAAAGCTAATTTGAATTATGCAGCAAGGTTAGGATTTCTTCCTAAACTCACAAACACCAACATATCTGCACAGTTAGAAATAAAATATTTACGCAAATGTCATTGCTTCCTGAAGAACAGTACAAGTAAAATAACTAATCAACATGTCGTCTGTGCAACTATCTGTAGTTCTCAGATGCAGCAACTAAGGTAAATATGGTTTCAGTTACCCAAATTTAATCATTCCATTTGCAAGAAGTACTTTTATAAGGACACTAAAGACTTACTGACGAAAAATTTTTCACATACTTTTCAGATTGACAGAAGGCTCTTGCCAACAACTCTTAATCTACATTTTTCTAGTTAGGTCAGTGATGCAGTAGGACTTCATTTTAAGTTAAAACAATGTTCAAAAGCTTCTTTTGGATGTCTCCATGCTTTTTCTGAACACCACCACTCCCTACTGGGAAAAGGGAAACAATGCATAAAAAACACTCCCAGTGCTAAATTAGATTTGCAGACAGTGCTTTCCCCTTAGTTTATTTCAAGTATGCGGGACAATGTTTCAACTGCATTTTCCTCAAGAGTTGACTCTACACTTGTTTCAACATCTTCTTAAATCAAACCGTATTTGGAATGTCTTTTGGCACGTTACTATCCATAAAGATTCCACCAAGCTCAGGAAAACTGCAAAATGGCTATCCATAACAAATAATGTTGTCAGAGACCTACTGGTAAGGCTGAAAGCAAGACACTGCTGCTTAATCAGTAGCTATTTTCAATGACTCAAGAGACAAAGAAAAATAAAATTACTGCAGCACCACCAGTAGAAAGCACTTATCTGAGGCTGCCTGATTAAGACCAGAATTAAAGAAAAATGTTTTGTTTAGCCTACACTTGAAAATCACATCTCCTCACATATCATTACGTACAAAATAATTGTGCACAACTACTAACATTTCTGAGTTTAGAACTGCCTTAGTACTGAAAAATTTTCTCTTCTTGCATTTTTTCAATGTTCAGGAGACACGGTCTACAACTTAATTTGTCTTCACTCAGGCAGAGGATTACAAACGGTGTAATCATTAGTAGCAAAAACTGTGGAAGCACTAAACAAAAATTCCGCCCAGTATCATCAATGCTTAATACAAGGAAAGGCAAGTAATTTTCTCTGTGCCAATAAATACATTTAAAATCAAAATACACCTCCTAAAGAAAAAAAAAATTCTAATGCCACACTTTCTATAGCGGCCAAGTGCTTTAGGAGAAACACAGAGCCCTTATATCACTATTAATTCAGCACTCTAGTATGAGGAAACCTCTAAAAAAAGATTTTTCAGCGTAAAGCAGATTTAGAAAACAGGAAAAATAATATGTCTAAATTTCCCACATTTACAGCATGATTCTATAGGCATCTATCAGTTCTCTTAATAAAAACATACTTTAGGACCAAATGTTTATGCAGTAGTAATTAATATTTCCTTTTGATAAATCACATTATTATAATCACGAAAAGAGCTAAGACAGTAATAGCAAATACAGGCTAAAACGGATCTCTTTACCCTTTCAATATAATTTCTGGAAGTTGGTATTACTGGCAAAATAGCATTGATTTCAGACTATAAATTGGTCTAGTCAGGGAAATACTTCCCCAATTAAAACACAGAATCATCTAGGGTCATACTAAAGATGGAAAATGAATTGAAGGTTTCCTTCTGATTTTATGTACTAGCTCTGTACTTGCTCCCTCTATAGCATAAACAGCAAACCAGAATGATTTCATAAATCTGGGAAGTTTAATATACAAAAAAAGCACACAGTAGGAATAACACTTTCATCAAAGAAGTGTAGAGAGAAAGAAATTAAGTCTTAAACTTCTATTGTAGTGACACCTTGTGGCTACATTTGCCTTATGAAACCTCAAAATTTTCCATTTTCTTGTAATTCTTTCAATGCAGTTCTTCAAACACTGTGGTCGAGGATGGAGTAAAAAAATGAAGTCACAAAACAAAAATGCAAGTATGAAGAAAGTGGGAAGGATAAAACAGAAAACAGCATTACCTGCTCAAAGCCCTTTAGCAGTTTTAACATCCTTTGCTACAAGAGAAAGATGCAATAACTACGAACCTGAAACTTATTCCTAACTTCCACAGAAAGCTGATTACATGAACATTTTCTATTTTCTGTGTCCTGTCTTCCCTCTAAAGAGTTTTCAGCTCTACATGAAAGTTGCTATAAAAGTGTAAACAAAGAAAACAGGCCCTAAAGAAATTCTAAACAAATGCACTACTTACTGAAAAAACAAAAGGGAGAAAAAAATACCCTGTAATCACACTCTTATTTGCTTTTTCTGCATAGTATACAACTGTTCAATTTTCAAAGATGGTAGAATAATGTATTCCAAAAGCAAAAATTAAAAGTCTAAAACAATTTTGTCAATAAAACCCCCATACGTTATACTTAACATTTTCTTTTACTAAAACCTGTCTAAATACAGCAACACCCTCTTACTTGTCATACTAAGCTTTGACACTGAACAAGTCATCTTCTTTGTACAAATTAGCTTGTTTATCTAAATCAGGAATTACATCCTACAAATAAAAAAATCATCTGATGTGTGTGAGAAAGCACAAACAATCTGCTCATCTCTTCTTTCTAGAATTTCAGTCTTTGGTTATTGCCCTTCCATTTTTTTCACCTATTAATCTAACAGAGGTTATGGCTGGCAAAAGATACTCTGAACCTATTAAGACAGACTGGAGCAAATAAATAACAGGAAGAAGCCAAGAGTGTAAATAATCTTATTATTTGACCTTGCCTAATCAGTTTGGATGGTTTGATATGTGCTTTGCAAAATACAAATTATCTTTCACGGGAAGCACAACAACACCCCTAACTCCAACACTGTTGTGAATAGTCCACAGCGCCCTATATAGCAAAAAAATCAAATCATGATAGAGACTGACACACATGACAAATGACTCATTAAGGAGGCTAAATTGGTCATAATTCACTGTGGTATGAATTACTTATTTTATTTAACAACTAACGGCCAGGAGGTTGCATGTTTTCATCCAGCTTGTGTGAAAAAGACATCAATTGTAGAATTGAATGTGGATAGATTTGCTTAAGAGGAAAGTTACAGCTTTTCAAAAAGACAAACAAAAACCCCAGCCTGTATCCATGCAAATAAAAGACACACTCCATCAATTTTTATGGCCATGGAAATGTTTGAGCAGCTTCTTAAAACTTAGAATAACGGATCAGTTCAGACGTTGACAGCTCTCACCTTTTACAACTAACATTTATGTGAAAGGTATCACAAAAAGGCAACTAACCTTGCCTAATGTTGCAGGGCTCATATCCTGTTTATAATCTATGTTTGAACAATTGCTCTAGTGTATCAGACAACTGGCTGTCTTTCAACAACCTGTACAGAATCTGGCATGTTCTACTCCCTCACTTTGGAAGAAGGCATGCAAATAAAAAAACCCCAGCCAATAATTCTACTCTTCAATTCTTTGTTGGACCTCAAAATGACATCTTACACAGTGACCTCATAAAGCACTTTGAGCTGAAATATTTTTTTTAAAATTAAAAAAAAAAAGCAAACAAAACCCACCACCCATCTGAAGCCCTTCTTGGTAAGGCATTCAGTCCATGACTATTTACTAAAATGCATTCAAAACTAAAAAAATTGCAGTACTGTTCTCTAAGTGGTTGCTTCCAAAAATATTTCCTGCATTAGTAAGACAAAATGAGTAAAATGCCAAAACTAATGGCAAGAAGACAGAACATAACATGATGCTTCCATTCCTCTGTACTGCTGTCCATTAACAGGAAAAGTTTGGCACTAGGACTTGTGACACTAAAACAAGACTATACAACAGAAGCAGCATTGAGCAAAACAGAGCATATAAAACACTTAAAACATATAAGCATTCTACAACATACGCCTTGATAAGCACTTACGATGTGTCTGTGAAACAATAACAAATATTAAAAGAGTAAATTCTGACAATCTCATATTAGCTCATACTTTAAATCTGTACTCACAAGACTGGAGAACACCTCTTTTTTAGGTGACAAGAAAACGCTATTTATATTAGTATTTCTGTTTTGTGTATGTTAGTATACTAGAAATAACTAATTTAACTAATTTAAGTAAGCAAAACTACTTTAAATACATTATCACAAAACACTGAAATCGGAAACAAAAGAAAAGTTTAGCAGTCCTTGCTTACTTCTTTCTGAACCTAAAATTGATTAAAAGACAGATAAATAGGTCTCTAATACTAATATCTACATGTACATAACCTCCTCTGCTCAAAGCCTCTCTCCTGGAGGGAGTTTGATCAAAATTTCTGATCAAAGGAGAGTCAACCTTCAAGTAATACCTAACTATTTATATTAATATAATTAAACAATAAGTTCCTAGTATGGAATTCCTCAAAAATTTGTCAGCAATTTTACATCTCCAATTACACTTTAAATAGCCTCTCCTTTCTATGGACAGGTGGCACAATACCGTCACAAGGGAAACGCAGTGACCACAGAGGAGTCAGAGCAGGAAAAGAGGAAGTTTAATTTTTTTTTCCAGCTTATATAGATTTCTAAAAAAGAGACCACATTGGAAGACTGAGGTCCAACCTCTTTAATTCCACTGGTCTTAGAAAGTGTCCATCAATTTTCCCTCCTACAGAAAAGAATGTAAACAAGGTAGATGTTTATGAAAAAACATTGCTTTGTTTACATGAAAGTGTGTGAGAAAATTCTGACTCCAATCTTGAAGGCTGAAAAGCAGGGTGACAGGTAAAAAAATACATAAAAGAACAATAAATCATAGCCATTTTTGACTAAGAAATGCATTCTTACTATAATGTAGGCTACAATTCTCTGATGTAAATAAACATTACAGAACAATCTCATCTAAACTACCTTTAATTTTTATGGTGACTCAGCTGAGAACTCACATTTTGCCTTAGAAGTTACTACTCCTTAACAATAAGTGCTCATAAAATTATGCTGCTACATGACTTTCTCTTCAGCTCTTCCACTTGCTCTTCAAATAAGCTACACCTCCAAGAAATTCCTTACCATTTTGTGGATATGATAATGAGGAACAGAGATTTAAAGAACAGGATTTCCTTGGGAAAAAGAAAGCACTTGTCTCTATGGGGATTCCAAGAACTGCTGTGCCAGTTAAAAAAATTTATGTCTACAGGATAATTATTACAATACAGGTAATTTCCTCTCAGGGTCTAGGACACAAAACCTAATGATGACAGCATCTTTGGTTGTATCCTCCCTATCAATAAGCGCAATCCAGTTTTTGAATAAGACTGCTTCAATGTGATTATCAGCTTCTTCTGTCAGCAGAATTCCCAACACCTACAGTTAAAAAAACATCATCACTTAAACAACACTTAAACCCATCTAGCCATCTTCACAGAATGGCAGAATCTCAGAATATGCTGATGTGGAAGGCACCTACAAGGATCATCAAAGTCCCTGTCCTGGCCCTGCACAGCACCATCCCCAAGAGCGACACCTTGAGCCCAAGAGTATTATCCAAACACCTCCTGAACTCTGTCAGGCTGGTGCTGTGACCACTTCCCTGCGAAGCCTGTTCCAGTGCTCAACCACCCTCTGTGTGAAGAACTTTTTCCTAATATCCAACCTAACCTTCCCCTGACACAACTCTAGGTCATTCTCTCAGGTCCTGTCACTGCCCACGAGAGAGAAGAGATCAGTGCCTGCCTCTCTTCTTCCCCTCACAAGGAAGGTGTAACTGCAATGGGGTCCTCCCCTCAGTCTCCTTTTCTCCAGGCTGAACAGATCAAGTGCCCTCAGCTGCTCATCACATGGTTTCCCCTCATGGCCCTTCATCATCTTCACTGCCCTCCTTTGGACCCTCTCTAATACTTTAATATCTTTCTTATATTGTGGAACCCAAAACTGCACATCAGAAGCGTTCCTCAAAGCTCCTTAGTCCTGACTTATCCCTTTCTCCCTTTCACAACTAGTTAAAATAGTGCATCAGTAGAAAATACATACTACATAAAAATACATTTTCAAGTTCTATAGTAAGTATGTATAATAAACATTTAGGCATGATAAACAATTAGGCAGTCAAGGAATGATGTTTACTACTGAGTCAAAAAACCCCTGCACCAGCTGCAGAAAAGGTGGGTATGATGAAGAAAAAACCAAAGAACGAAGGAGATATGTAGATATGGGAAAACCAGAGCTTTCAAACCAGACATCTGCATTGCATCAACTATATTAATATGAGAAAAGAATAAGATGAACGATTATAAAATTATAGAAACTAAAATAAACTATTTTTTTAGCACAGCTGATAAAAGTTGAGATGCAATTCATTTTCAGAAACACATAACGAAGTAGCAAAATCCAGCAACTTATTCTGGTCCCCACATTCTTTAATGTCAGCCACTGTATATTACACTGATGAACTAACCTGCAGACACGGGCAGGAAAATACAGGTTCTGCCAGGACCGACAGAGGTATTTAGAGTGATCAATAACCCGAATCCAGTCCAACTCATCCATGGACACCTCAATGTAGTAGGAGTAAGACCTATGGATTGTCAAAACACACTGGTTAGAATATAAGTCGATAAATTTTAGGTATTAAATTTTACACTGTTTTCCGGATTTTCAGTTGTGTTGAAAAGAAACCTATTTGTTCTTACCCAGATCCCTATTTTTTAAGTAGCTTTGAAAGGAAACTCTCACAGTTATGGTGTATTTTCAGAACGATTTAAAATGTCTGTACACTCACAATCTACAGTCATGAGACTACCATGCCTCAAAAAATGAAATGGAGACTTTTGATTCTGTCATAAAAATTATCATTTGTATTCCTTCCTCGTGGAATAAAACTAAAGCACCACTGATACAGTACTATTTCTATTGCCAAATCAATAAAGAAAAAATGAAAAACAGTTACTCGATCAAAAATGCAAATTCAAACTCCTCACTTGGAAAAAGCAAATCTACTTTATGACGATTTTCATCGATGTTCTTCACTTCTCACCTTTCAGTTCTTTACGATACATCATTGAGCCTGTCATTACCTCCTTACACTCTCCAAAATTGCCTCATGAAAAATAAAAAAGCCACTAACAGAATCTGTGTCTTCCTCTTCCTTATCAGTTATACTTACCTTATAGTTTGCTGTTAAAAGAAAGCAAACCCAAACTAGAACTTAAAAAGTCACAGCTAATTCCGTATTATATTCATGACCGTAACCCTTAGAATATAGTGGACATTTCACTTGTGGAACTGCAAGTCAATATATGTTTCAGAGTATTTTCTTTTCTCCTAAGGTACTAGTCTGCAACATTCCCAGGCATTTCAACAGCACCATGTCAGCATTTAACATCCTTTCACACTAATTTCTAAAGAGGAGTTGCTCCTAGAGAGCAACACAAGCATTTATCATTAAGCGTTAATGCCTGTTAGTATTTCCAGTTTTCCTGAGGACTTAAAGAACATATACTTAAAACGATACTCTTTAAAACTCCTTAAAATGTTAGATAGTTGTTAATACCTTGGAAAGGGTAAGGCTGAGTCTTAGATGTCAATTGCATAACCAGCTTTCAGATTCACACCAATCAGATATGTAATATTCACAACTCACACAAATACAGTATGTTTTAGCAACATTATTACTAACATGTGTACTTGAGCAAACTAGGCCCCCAAGTTTTAGAGTTTGAGCAGTTTGTATACAAAAGTTAGTGACAGTCCTCTCTGCTTTGAGAATTTAGAAGATCTCACATCATAATCAATAAAATTGGTTGATCTTCTGGCACAACTAGTATAATATTATATGAGGCAATTCCTTATACCTTCAAAGATCCACTTTTTAATCTTTACAAAAGAAACAGAAGTGAAACAAATTTCAATTGAATTGAAGTAGGAGAACTTCCTTGAAGCAGTTAAATAGCTAAAATTGATGAAACTGGTTTTGAATTACTAGTAACTAACCCATATTTAAAAATTTATTTAAATTTACAAAAAAACCCACTCTAACTCAAACTTTCATATACCCTGTTCTAGAATAATATGGCTTAGTTAAAAAAGCAAAATGCAACTGTTCTGCAATGTTAAACTGTTAGTCTGGAAATAAAACTAATAATTTATCAGAAAGGTAGTAAGGTATACAATAAATGTAAAAGTAGCTTGTCTTATTGTTTTTAAATTTATGGATACCTGATGAGCTGTCTACTAAACTGTAAGATCTTTGTCATGGCAAGTTACTAAACTAATATATTAAATTAGTCAGATAAAAAGAACCTTGCAATTTTTCTACTTCAGCAGCCTCTCAATTGTTCAAATGAGCCTAATTTGAATTTTCATACATTCCAAAATTATCTAAAGTAGCTCAGTAACAACTGGCTATGGCATCTATGACAATTCACATTTCAGCAGTCTAACCAAGAAGTTGCTTCTAATAACTACTGTAGTCAGTCGGCAATCCACATTCTACACAAAACACATTTTATTATCTCTGAATTACAGAATCACAGAATCATTTAGGTTGGAAAAGACCTCCAAGATCAAATGCAATCTTATTGTCAAAGTATGCCATTTCTTAACAGTTTAGATATATTGAAAGTATTGGAACAAAAAAAAATCTTTTAATGTTTGAAATGCAAATATGCCAAAAATATTTAAATACTTTAAAGTAGTTGAACATCTCTAAATATGATCTGGTGTATAAGTGACCAATATTACATTTAAAAATCACGTTGTTTCCAAATGAACCTTGGAGTTGTGATCTCCAACACTATCATGCTATTTCCATAAAATACTTATAGTTTGCACTGTTCTATTATCTCCAGTACAAAATGGATTACTTTCCCTTTTTACGTCACCTTGGCACCTACCGACTGTCTCTGTCCCACAGGAGAATTCGTATGTGGTTGATTATTGAGGGCTGGCCTAGTTTAATCTCAATTCCGGACCGGCAGTCGTCATTGATCGGGTGTCGAGAGAATCCATGATCCAGGTCGTAGTTCTGAGTATCTCCATCCAACAGAGCAGACTTCAGCTCCCCTTTTACAACTTGTGCTCCATACTTCATTGTTGCAATATTCTCCCCCGGTACTAAGAAGAAAAGGAAATAATTGCTTACATTTTGCACTCTTGTATTGCAAATGAGACGTTCTGAATATCAATTATGTTAGGTCAGACCAAAGATTTATTGCTAGTATCCCTTCTTGGCCACAAATACATTCTCTAGGAGAAAAAAAAAAAAAAAAAAGAGGCATTAAAAAAAAATAAGCTTCTTCAATTTTATTTAGTCTCTCCTACATGTTTTATGGTAATAAAGCTGTGATAATTTGCTATCACGTAGCAGCTATACTCTCAGTCCCCTTCATGATTTTAAGAATTCCGTTGCACCTGTCAATTGTTGTTTGCTTTTGGTTTGGGTTTTATTGGTGTTTTTTCCCCTTAAATGGAAGAAACTTAAATGTACAAGATGTGTAACAAATGTTCAAGATGCATCCTGAATTTGCAGAGTGGTGTATACAGCAGTGAAGCCATATATGCTTTGACAGCTATACAAGCTTCCAGTACCCTGCAAAGCTAAATGAACTCAAGTGAAATGGGAAATTTCTGGCTACCTGGGCTTTGAACTCACATTGAGAAAGCAGGTTTTTTATGCCACCATTTCACAGTAATGAGCTTGTGTCCCAGGAACAGCTTCCTTCAAGCTAACAGGGAATAATGATCCCTAACTTCAACAACAGAACAATACTCTGTAAACTAGCCTCTTCAAAAGACATTTTAACAGCCTTGTTTGAGAAGACATCCTAGAAAATATGACCTGAAAACTAAATGATGAAAAGCTACCCCAAAATTTTCAGGCAGGTTGAAAACAGAAGTATAAATTTTAACAGGGTGTTAAAAATTTGACACCTAAAGAACAGAAGTTGAAGTGGTAAGTGGTTGTCAACACTCCCACAAATAGAAAAAGTTTCAACATCCTGAATGACTACTAAAACAACAAAGAAATTTCACTCTCCAAAAAGCTGTGATTAGGATAATTTTATTGTGGAGATAAATATCCAGGAAAAGAAGCCAGAAAAGACCATTTGACTTATTCAAATTTATCTACAGCAGTGTCAACAGAATGTCTCACATGACAAGGCTTTAACAATATCCTAATATTAAACTCAAATGTTTAAATATTAATAACTATAACTTCTAAAGGAGAACAAAGAGAATATGCAATTCTAAGATAGCAATAATTTTCAGGACTCATCATGCATGACTGAGAATACAGTGCAGACTCTTAAAGAACATTTAACTTCTTTCTTTTCTGTGGGTCAAATTCACATATTAGATGGCTAACAATATCTTTTTAAAGCTTGAGTGTTAGATACTCTTGTTGAATTAATGGAGAGAACAGGAAAAAAGTCAAACACAAGGCTTCTTAGACTTTTTAGGTTTCCATTAAAATGACTTCAGAGACCGGTTTAATTAGACAAGCATGTAAAAAGTAAGAGGAAAGTCATAAGTAGTGGAGAAATAATGGAAACGTTTATGAAGTAGAAAACAAGTCACTATCAACATAAAACCTTTTAAATATCATACATCTCACAGCCAATCCATTTTTATTTTCAAAGATTTTGTAAAACTTCTTCTATTAAATTACCACTTCCTCCAGGAAAGTGGTATTATATTCATGTTTGACCAATATCTGAGATACAAAGCAAGAAAATAATTAACTAATATCAAGAAACAAAAATGTCATGAACAGTTACATAACAAGGTGTCTCATACTGCAAGCCTTTTATAACACACAGTAATAGATGAAAACTCAAAGCACAAATTAACCATAGCCTCCAGACAACCAGAGTCACTAAACGAGAAGGAAACAAACACAAAATCTGATGCTTACTTAACATGCCCCTGTAGTTGAGGTCCATGTCACGACTCTCAGAACGAATCTTAATGGCATCTAGGATGGCATCAGGTGACAACAATCCAGAAGGTCTTACAACATTCAGTAGTTCTGTCAGACTCATTAGTGGCAAACGTACAGCTTGCATGATTTCAGCATGGTTTTCCTTGGGGTTATGTTTACACCAGTTCATCAAAGCTTGGAAAATGTCCTTTTCAGGAGCTGCAAATGAGTCTCTCAATACAATACTTAGAAGAGCAGCCTAGAAAAGGGAAAAAAGAACAAAAAATTTACCCTCTAAATAAACAGAAATTAAATTGAATTTTATTTCTTTTAATCAAGGGAAATTCAAGCAAGGCAAAAATTAATGGCTATTTTAGCTTGTAACTATTAAAAATAATCTCTAAAGGGGTAACTCCCTGAAATTATAACTTGTTTTAATTATGCAAGAATTACAGAATCCATGACCAAAATAATAGGCAATATTACAAAATCACTAGAAGAAATGCAGAGAACTAATCAAATCAATAGAATACCATTCATTAGTTCAAATTTACTTTGGAATATTACAAGACATTTGGGACTTGGCAGTATAGATCAAAATATTCCTTTAAACTTAGGTTGCTATAAGAGCAACCCAAGTTCTCTGATGCAAGTTTTTCCCTGATGAGAAAAAAAAGTCTTTTTTAACCATTTCTAACTGCTTGGGATTTCTGTCCTGTCACAATCTTTCTCTCTGTCTTTTACTACCAACTAAGAATCACCAGGTAAAAACTCCAGTGGCTCTTATTCATGTAAAAAACCCACTGACTGCAAAATGAGAACAAAAATAATCAAATAGCTTTTTGATTAACACTAAGCTAGCAGAATAATCAGGCACTTGCCTAGAAAAAGGAAAGATCTCTCATATACCAGGACTGGCTATGCCAAAGACCTCAAAGTGTACACTTCTTGATGAATGATGTTTGCTCATTTCTTTATTGATAATATGCTCTCAGAGCTCAGATTTAACAAACTGCAACATGACAAAGTACAGAGAGAGAGAAAAAAATCTTTTTTCCTTATACAATGAGTAACTTACAGCAGTGTCATGCACTCATTCAAGGAACAGACCCTTCACAGCTTTTCCCCTAAGAAAAAACACTTTAAAACTCCTCAATTAAAGCATCATTCATTCAAGGTCCTCTGCTGCTTCATGTGAACACTACTTGAAAACACTATTGAAATCACTATTATATCCAGCCCAAAGACCCCTCCATGGTAAATGCAAAATTTCAACTTCATGGAACAGCCTGACTCAGTCACAAATATTTATGCAACTAACAAAAAAAAAAAAAAACCCAAACCACCCTACCACACCACCATATTCTGCAAGTTCAGAACACAATGACAGTCAGCAATATAAATCACAGTAATCTCCAGAATGCTTCAGTTTACCCAGCAAAAAATCACTCCTCACTGATGCAGCCAATATCAAGGAGTTAATAGAACAAAGTATGTCCTGTTATATTTAAATCTATATTTTACTTCCCCTCTGCAGCATTCAGAAGGCAAATTATATTAAACCAGGAAAAGATGAAATAAGACAAAATTAGATTGCCTGCTGCCATCTTCTAGAACACTCCATTAGATATGCTATATTTAGCTATATTGACTGGTCAATACCTAAAGAATTCAGAACAGATTGCTAAAATTTTCAGTTCAACTTGTCTTGAACATTTCCAACCATCACAGTTTCACAAGTATAAAATAACTATGAGCTAACAGAAGTTTTTAATTGGTGCTCCATTAGCATTTCATCATAAAATTGTATTATCATTAAAATTAACAGTCCTGGGGAAAAAAAATGCAAACAAAAGATATACCTTAGAAAGTGACAGGAAGCCTTCGCTGGAGAGCACCTCTTGGGCATTTCTATCCATGAACATACAGCACATAAAAGTTAATTTGGGAAGAGAATAAAGACTGGCAACATCAAAAGTCATACAGACATTCTGAATATTAAGTATTGTGCAAAGATACTCAGACGTGGAATCCTCCAGTTCTGGGAATCCGTATTTATGTGCTAGGCTTAGGAAATCAAGAAGAACCTCTTCTTTCTCATCTCGTAGCGTAGCACGACCAGTGTAAATATATTTCAACAGCATTGTAAATGCTTCTGCAGTGGTGTCCTGAAGAGGAATTTCTGCTTCAGGCTGAGATTCTCTCATTCCTCCATACAGTAATGCCCTATAAAGAAGAGAGTTTAGTTTAGCTTAGTTTAGCTTAGTTAGTAGCTTATACCTCTGACAAAATTCACTGGAATATTAAATGTATTTCTACTGAAAAATGCCCAGCTCTTAAAAAACCCCCTTGGATTAATATTATTCCTAGTTTTAAAATTTATGTTCTCGTCTATGTCAGCCAAACCTCCTCTCAATTCCAAGTCATCAAAATGAAACTTGCTATCTGAGTATATTCCATAGAAACACACAATTTATACTCCGAGAAATCAAAACAACTTTGCAGTAGTACTTTCCTGTTCTCAAGTTCTCTTTCTCTTGAATTTGTGAAACTACCTTCCAAATCCAATTTAATGAAGGTCAAAAGAATAACACTGTGACATGGTATTTATCTTTTTCTATTTGAACACAATGATTTGATGTGCTGGGAAACATTCACAAAGAAAAGGTCACACTCAATGGACAGATGATTACACCCTGAAAAGTTCATAGGGAAACAATGTTTATCTCATCTGCATAAAAATTTCCTGTGAGCCTGACAAAAAGCCTCACTTCACCTGAAATAATGGCATCTAGCAGCCAGGATCACTCTGTGTGCTGGAAAACGCTTCTTTTCCACAATAAAGGTAACGTCACTGTATTCTTCCCCGTTCATTAGAGCACCAATGTGCTCTGACAGAATGTGAACGTGGTCGATCTCCCCCACAGCCGTGTAGGGACGAAGCGGGTGACTGTTACTCATCTTGGAGGGGTGGTGATACTGGTAGCCTAAAGGACAAAGGAAAACAAGAAGTATTATAGTGGGCAACTTTTCAGAATTGGGAGAAAATAAACAATCAGGATAATTTTTAATAAATAACAAAGTTTGTCAGACAGAAAAGCTTTACAATGTACAATTCAATTTTCTTATTCTTTACATTCAGTTTTCTTGATGACTTCTTGTTCCCCCACATATATATATATACACACACACACATATATATACACACACATGAAAACAAACCCCCTAATACCTCTCAGTCACAAAATTAGGAGATTGCCCACTAATGTACAATATAGATAAACGCATTAGTCATATCTTCTATGGAAATAATTTTTTCTTCATTCACAACAGGTTTTAGCTTTTTATGGTTTTGGTTTATTTTGGCAACAGAGGCTTTCTGTAGTCTCAATGGCAAGAGCATCCAAATATTGGCTTCTTCTGTTACACTTCTGTTTACTGTTCTTATAAACAGGTTGGTTGGTTGAGATAATGACCATCCATATCTTTAAAGACATCTTCCCTGCTCCAGTTACTAGCCACTTTTCAAAGTGGGCAGATACCTAGTGCTGAAGAAAGGTGATGTACCACAAAAACCAAGAAAATGATGAGGCCATACCTTGCACACACCTAACACATAAATATTTCAAGTCAAATATTCATGACAGAAATACAACTTTAGGTTCTACTGTAAAAATACTATGTGAAAATATGCAAAAAAAACCCCAAACAGATGCACTTGGGGTTAACTATTATTTGCACTTTAACACATGGAAATACTGTGTAAACACCATCCCAAAGAACTTCAAAGGAAAGTAAAAAAAGTGATAGAAATAGAAAATAAAATTTAAGAAAAATACAGCATACTAAATCAATAATAGATCACAGCAAAAATAGGAACAAACCCCCCAGGTTTCCACTGGCTGTCTCTGCTACTTGGATTAGAAGCTGTGTGCCTGTGCAGGCACTACAGCACAGAACCAGCAACACTGGCCAAGACACTGGAGGCGGCCTAACCATGGGAACACTGTACAGTCATTCTTCTATCCTGACATGAAAGCAAATTAATTTTCAGGCTTTCATAATAACAGACTATTTTTTCTGCTTGCACCGGTTAATTTACAATTAGTTAAGACAATTTAGATTTATGCTAGATACACTTCCAGTGAGAATTACTTTCTAACTAGCAAGATTAATTTACATCAGCCCAGCAACATCTCTTTGTACCAACAATACCACTTACCACAACATACTCGTTTGAGAGTTTATAGACAAATGTAAAATTAAAATATCCTCCAAAGAGAAAACTTTTTATTACACCAAGGGAGGACACAAAAACATGTATTTGCTATTTGTTACTCAGCTGCAATCCCAGGTCTCAGTACTCCTTGAAGGCTTCCATACCACACCCATAATTGCTGCTGTTGATCTTCATTTGCAATGGTCAGGCAAACCAACTACGTGTGAATTACACATCATCAAGAAACTCTGTATTATCTCTTGTCTGCTAGTTTAAAGATTTATTGATTAGGGAAACTGATTTGTGATACTTCATCCATGTACAAATATTGGTGCATTTTAATTTTAAAATCTATTTTTATTTCAACTTTTTTATTACATTCTAATTCTTCATTTCCTGAATCCACTCTTGTCTTTAAAAAATAAGAACAGGTATTGTCTGAATAAAACTGAGAGACTGTAAAAGTAGTGAAGAAAAGGGAATGCCACCAGCTGCACATTAACTTTGCTTTCAGTACCTGCGGATGTTGTCATGTGCCAATAAGGAGAAAAGCTCAGGGGAAATTGTTTCTATTTAAGGTTAAATAAACAAATAAAATCAAAAGCACACTTCCCTCTCAAAAGTACATAAACTTCTGTCTAAACAAGTATCAGTGTATGTAAGAGAGCAAAGCCTGCAGTGGGAACAGTTGTTAGTGACCTGAGGATGCCCAGTCCTTACGAACATAAAGATGCTGAACAACAGCAAGCAATGAAAGTTGAAATTAAGATATCACCCTCTGTGTAAGCAGCAAAGCAAATTTCTTCTGATGATTAATGCTCTCCAAATTGCTGGTTCCATGTACTATTCTAAACCATCGTTTCAAATACAAATCTGCTGAGCACAGGAAATACAAGACTCAAATGGTGCCTTTCAAATGCCCAAAGGGCACCATCACCTTTACAAAACCATGTTCATGCCTTTTCTCTGCTCTATGGGTATCACCAGTATGTTGAAGAAACACATGAACTCATCCATTGTCTACTAGTACAGATTTCCAAAACAAGTTTTGTCTGTATTGTGGATTTTTCATATCAAGCAGACCAGTGAGACAGTCCTGCCTCCAGAATATAGAACCAAATAATACATTACTTCATATCTTCCTAGACTGGATTAATTAATGGTACAAATTCAGGTCACCCTTTAAGCAATCTGTACATTTCCTGTTTGAGGAAGTAAAACTTAATAACCTCTTTAGTTGTGCCAAGTTGCTATGAGCTCATAACTTCCCTGTATAGCTAAACATGTCTTTTTCTAGTTGTAATTCTAAAGTACTATTTATGATTTAAAAAAAAATATGGATGCTACTAAAAACTTGGGCAAAATCCTTCCTGAAGGTCCCTCTGGTATGTTCTGTCATCAAACAACATCACCTTTTCAGAGAATACAGGTGCTTACTCTTCTGGCAGTCAAAGAACATGCCATTTACAAGCCTGTTGCCAGCACCATAACCTATTTCCAGGATGTATTCAGAGTTAATTAACTGCTTCAATAGTCAGCTGCAGCTTTGGTCATGGCACAGAAATAAACAAACAAAACAGCTTTCTTGGTGATTTTGAGGCACCATTAGAACTGTAACAATCTGAAAAGGCATTTCTTAAGTCCTAAGGCCTACAAACCACTTCTCTGACCCCATTAAAGGACACGATATTTAGTGGCCATCTTCAACAGTGAGCATGTGAAAAATGCAGCCCAGTATTTATAACAGAAGGCAGCATGCAATACTACATAATGCGTGCTGTGCCTGGAGAAACAACCACCCCCTCCAAGCTTCCAGTTTCCTGTATTTCTACCCAGCAGCTAATCTGTAACAATTTATGGGATACAAAAACATGATCTAGGAAATGCAGAACAGCAATGACATCCTTTCAAAACTAATCTCAGCTGGAATGAAAGACCAGCATTCAGTCTCTTCCCTCCCTCATTTAGACTAACACTCAAGAACCCTCTGAAAAGCAGTGCTGCTTCAATGAAACATGGAAGTGTTGTTTACCTACCAGGTGTAGAAAACTGAGTATAAGAAATTAATTATGAATTACTTGAAGAAAAAATTTATATAACATGAGCAAAGAATGCTTACAACTGATAGCTCTATCAAAACTTTAGAAACAAATGCAAGGAAACAGATTATTGCTAGAATTAACTTTTCATGAAATAAGTCTAGATTACAAACACTGAGCAAATAATTTCATACCCTTAAAACAACTAATTCCTACATCCTCTAGTTTGTACCTAGCAAGCTAATACTTTTATCAGAATTACACAAAGAGAATTTTCTTAAATGTAACTCTTTTACACTGCTTTTTTATCTAAAAGTGATGATTGGAAGGCACTTGAGGACTTGAGCAGTATTTCAATTTTTTGTAATTCATTACTTCATGATTACTTCATATATTACAAATAAATTCCAGCAAAATATTACTTTAGTTTCAATTTCTATTACCACAGATTCCCAGAACATAGTGTAACAATAACACTACTGTACAAACATACCACTGGTTCAAATCATATTGTTTATATTTTCAGTGGATACACGTCTTTTTATAAAAATATTATCTCAGGAAACAAATTTTCAGTAAATACTCAACATTCAGAGTGTAAATACTTTGGTTCTGTCAGAACCCTACCCTTCAGTAGCTTCTTTGTAAGTATAAAATTAAACAGGAGTGAAAATTGTCAAAAAAACTCACAAGAAACAAACAAGTTTTGATACTTTGTAACCAAAATAGAAACAGCATCATCAACCCCCACCACTATATAAATACAGAATACCAAAGATCAAGTAAGCGAAATTCACAGAACTTTCAAGTCTCATCTCCAACCCTTCTGTTGTGAAAGGATGAAAAGGAAAGCAGATGGTAACATTAATGGAAACTAACCATACCATCCAATCACAGCATTCTAAACAGCAATTTAGTACCAAAAAATGTTTTGACTCAAAGCATATGGGAAGTTATGACCTGCTCATCTGCAAACACATTCCCGTCACTTAAATGCTGTAGTGCTAACATTTTACATTCCGCTCAGACTCTTTCCTGTCACAGAAGAAAAGGAGTAAGTTTAGCTAAGTATAAAGAACAATATACTTAGTACTGACTATTTACTAACACATATATAGAACTGACCTGGTTAAAATGGCATACACTGAAAACATTAAAATCTCAAGAAAACACATTGGGTCCACTCACCAGTGAAGCTGTCTGAAGACCTACAGTGAGCGTAGCCTGTAGGCAGATTCCCCGCTTCCGGGAAATTAGGGTTCTTTGCCATTCTGAACAACAGGCAGATTGAACAGCAAGCTCATAGAAACGTTATTCAGCAACATCCAGCTGCACAGCAACAACTGGACCATTTCCTGGAACAATGCATGAAATACGCATCATTAGAAACTGCGAGCACAAAGCCTTACAACGAAAGTGAGAGAGATGCGTACTTCTCAATTCAACTTTTTGCAGAAATAAATTCTTTAAAAAACCTTCAATTTAACAGGAAAACTTCTAGAACCATTAGAATACAGGCATAGTATTTCTATTTGGAGTCATCATAATTTAATTCTTACCATTCATATTTTTAACCATCACAGAAGACAGTAACACGTTGCCATATTCATTATAAGCCAAAAAAATCCATCCTGACGTTTTTCCTACACCATGAATGACCTCGAAAACACCATTTTTCCACATGGGTGTCATAATTAAACCAGGCCCATACAAACTGTATCACACATGCTTTATTCCCTACACAGACAAAATTCTCCAAGTGTTCTTGCCTAGCTAAAGTTTTGGGGTTTCTGTTTGGGATTTGGTGGTTGTTTTTTTTACAAGACTTAAGGCAGTTGCAGACCTCTCTATTGCACAAGCCTTTTTTTAAACAGGAAACCAAAACAAAACTGTAGGGTCAGGAAATAGAAAAATATAGAGGCTTGACTTGTTTAAATACGTAACCAACATAATGAGTCTCTCTCAACAAGTATAAATTATTGTTAACCTTCCCATCAAACCTGCCAGGAAGAAAAATAAACTGTATTTAATTATCTAAACAGATGATACCTTGATCTATGAATTCTCTCATAAGGGTCACTCTAATTTTCTTTATGGGAGATGTTTAAGGTAACAAAGAAGGGGAAGATAGAAAAAATATTTTTAGGTAGTCCCATGAGCTAGAAAGTAACCACACCTTAATCCTGCAAATCAAATCCAGGCTTTTGACAAAGAAAGAATCCTGGTTTTTGAGGATCAAAATGTAATATATAAGTATCATTCCTGTAAGTAATGCATATTATCAAGCTGGCCTGTGTTATCAAAATATATTCAAAAGCCATTAATGAAAATTCTTGGGGTCTTGTTTTGTTATTTTTGAGTAAACATCTCAACACAACAGTTCAAGCACCTGATTTACAGATTTGTAACAGAAGACACATCAAATACACCTGCTTTGTGAGCAGGCTCAAATTAAATCCTAAAACACATAGAAACTTACATGATTCCAGCATAGGACTTTAAAGTCTGTGTGCCGCGATTTAAAAACATGAGCAAAGGGCATTGCTCGGCTAGTGAGATCACCGGCAGATTGCTAACAACATCAAGTTGTTTTCTTTCTTAAGTCTGATAATATGTCTTCTAACAGTAATTTCAATGAATCACAGTAGCGCGTAACTTGCAGAGTGGTTAAACTACTACGACACCAAAGCAGCAGGGAAAACATTGAGTATGCGAGAGCGTCAAAATACTGAACTGGTATTTTTTAAGAAATAAAATTCGAATTAGATGGCCAAGCAGGGCCTCAGAAGCCAGCCAGAGGAATGACGAGGAGGCGGCAGGTGAGGCGGGCGCGGACCAGAGACGGCGGCCGGAGCCGGCGATGCGCCCAAGGTCGCGCCCGAGGTAGCCCGGGCCGCCACCGACCCCCAGCTCGAGAGACGCCAGGGGAGCCGACCCTAGCCCGCTCGGCCGCCCCTCCCTCGCCTCCACAAAAAGGCACTTCAGGTAAAATCTCTTCCCCGCCAAACGCGCCCGGCGCCTTTCACGGACGGCGGCGCTCCCCCGGCCCGCCCCGGGTCGCCCTGCCCGCGCCCGGCGGAAGCCGCCGACGGCAGCACTTGGGGACTCCGAGCAGCCCCGGGACCCCGCTCGGCCTCGCCGCCGCCGCCGCCGCCCC
>VZUI01043702.1:0-14138 GCA_013401135.1 Cettia cetti | reverse complement strand
CCTCCCACAATCCCAACCCCAAATTCCCTCCTCCCCCCACCCCCAAATCCCCCCTCAGTGCCCCTCCCCCGCCAGCGCCTGGCAGGGCCGGCAGCAGCGCCCCCCCCTCACCAGCACGTGGCAGCGGGGGGCTGGGGGCCGAGCCGGGGGTCCCGGGGGTCCCGGGCAGGGCCCGTAAGCCTCGAGATCGCAGAGCAGCTCCACCAGGTCCAGGACGGAGCGCAGGGGGGGCCGCCGGGCCAGCACCTCGTGCCCGGGGGGCACCGGGCGGCCCCGGGCCACCAGCACACGGAAAGCCAGGCCCGGGTTGAGCAGCACGGCGGCCGCGGCCATGGGGGAGCGGGGGCAGCGCTGGACCAGGCGGAGCCCCCGGGCGGGGCACAGCCCGGGACCCCCGTCAGCCCCCACCACCCCCCAGTGGGCCGGGAGGGGGATCTCGGCCAGTTCCTCCAGGAAGGAGCCGGGCCAGAGCTGGGGAGCGGGGGGCAGCGGGAAGGGCTGTGGGGGAGAAAGGGTTAATGGGGGTGGGAAGAACCCTAAAAACCCCAAAAATTCTCCCCTGCTCACCAGGACCCCAAAACTTCCTCTCAAAGTTCCCATTTTTGAAAATCTCCCGAGATCCCCAGAGCTGGGGGCAGCGGGAAGGGCTGCGGGGGAGAAGGGGTTAATGGGGGTGGGAAGAACCCTAAAAACCCCAAAAATTCTCCCCTGCTCACCAGGACCCCAAAACTTCCCCTCAAAGTTCCCATTTCTCAAAATCTCCCCCCAGATCCCCTCTAAAGCCCCCCCAAGCCAGGATGCCCCCAACCCTTTTGCCCAAGAGCCCCCTCAGGACCCCCCCAAGTTCCTCAGGACCCTCCCCAAATCCTCCAACCCCCCCCTCCCCCAAAGGCTCCCCCCTGTTCCTCACCACTCGGCTGCCTCCCTCCTCCTCCTCTTCCTCCTCTTCCTCCTCCTCGCTCTCATCCAGCACCACCAGCTGGGGAGGGGGAGGCCGGGGGGGCACCTAGGGGTGAAGGCAGAGGTTCAGGACCACCTCCCAAACCCAAGGACCCCCCCCAAACCCAGGGTCCCCCCCTCCCCTTACCGGCACCAGGGAGGCGCTGGGCTGAGGCTGCTCCTGCTTCACGCGGGGGGTGGCGGCGATCAGGACCCCCAAATCCCCTGGGGGGGGCTGCAAAAGGGGGGGGCGGGGGCGTTACGGGGGTCTCGGGCACCCCGAGGAGGCTCAGGGGGTGTTTGGAGGGGGGGGGGGGTCTCACTCACCCTTTGGGGGGCAACGCTGGGCTCTGGGGGGGCCCCTTTGAGGCGGGGGGCCGAGGCGATGAGGAGCCCCAGGCGGGGGTCCTGGGGGGCAGGGGGGGTCAGAGGGGCGTCCCAGGTGTCCAGGGAGGGTCCCAGGCGGCCGGGGGGTCTCACCTCGAGGCGGGGGAGGGGTCCTGCCTCCTCCTTGATGGGGCAGAGGCGCAGGGGGGGGCCCGGGAGGGGCCTGGGGCTGTTCTCAGCACCCCCCAGCGGCTCCTCTTTCTCCTGTGGGGGAGGGGCGCGTCAGGTGAGACCCCCCCCAGTCCCCACCAGGTATCCGGGAGGGAGCCCCCCCACCCCTAAAAAATGGACCCAGGTATCTGCAATGACCCCCCCACCACCTCATCCCCCGTGGGGAAACTGAGGCACACACAAGCCTTGGGGTCACAGGGGAGGGGGGACCCCCCCAAAACCCTTCCCACGGGGGGGGTGGGGACACCTGGGTCCCCTCCCCCGACGCCTGGGTCCCCCCGAGGGGGGGGGAGGGTCCGTGCAGAGCGAAGCAGCGAAGCAAAGCGGGGAGGGGGAGGGGAGGCAGGGGTCCCATGGTGGGGGGCGGGGTGGGAGGAGCATTTTGGGGTCCCCCCTGAGCAGAGGGGGGGTCCCGTTACCTTGCGGGGGGGGCGGGGCAGGCGGTGGCGGCTCCGGGCGGCGGCGCGGGGGGGCCTGGATGGGGGGAGGGGGCGGCGGCTCCAGGGGGGCCCCCAGCGACCCCCCCCCACCGGCAGCAGCCGCCTCTGCGCCAGGAGAGAGACCTCAGAGAGACCCCCGAGTTCCAAGGGGAGGGGGAGGATGTGGAATTGGGTGGGTGGGGGGGCCACAAACGCAGGAACACCCCCTCCCCCGGGTGCACCCAGCTGGATGAGGGACCCCCGAATCCCCCCCCAAAAAAAAGGAACCCAGGGTGAGCCCCCTCAAAGCCAAGCAATGCAGGAAGGACCCAGGCGTCCGGGCAAGCCCCTCCCCACAAAAAAACAGGACCCAGGCGTCCAGGTGCCAACAACGCCCCCCCTCTTCCCACCCCAAACTGGTCCGTACTGGTCCAAACCGGGCGGGCAAGGGGGAGCCCCGACCTTGCGCGTGCCTCAGTTTCCCCGGAAGGAGTCGGGTCGCCGAGGAGAGTGGGCAGAGGGGCTCGCTGGCGCTGGGTGGGGGTGGGGAAGCACCGGAGGGGGGGGGTCACCCACCATGGCGCAGCGCAGGCACTGCCTCCAGCGGCACTTCTGGCGCTTGAGGTTCTGCCCCCCGAACTTGGGCTTGTCCCGGCAGAAGTCGCAGCTGCCGCAGTCGGCCGGGCGCCGGCAGGCCGCGCACACCCCGCAGCGCCGGCTGGCCCGGCCGCGGGCCCCCCGCTGCCGGCAGAGAGCGGGGTCACCCCCGGCTGTCCCCAAACTGTCCCCGCCGTGCGAGGGAATGGCGCGGTGTTAGTGCGGGAGCGGCTATTAGAAGCGTTACGGGAGATGCGGCGCTATTAGGGGTATTACGGCAGGCAAGCAGCAGCAGCGCCTTAGGCTGAAGGCGGTAGGAGCAGCTATTAGAGGCATTAAGGTACTTGAGCCCCGGTATTTGGGGCATTACGGTATCTGCAGCCCCAAATATTGGTACCTTAGGTGCGGTTATTAGGAGAATTATGGTAAGCAACACCTGCTGTGAGGGGTTTTGGGGTGCCTGGGCCCCAGTGTTTGGGGCATTACGGTATCTGCACCCCCTCTATTGGTACCTTAGGTGCGGTTTTTAGAAGGATTACGGTAAGCAAAGCCTTTCATGAGGGGTTTGGGGGTACCTGAACCCCGTTATTTGGGGCATTGCAGTGCCCCAACCCCACAGCCAGGCTTGCTCGGACCCCTCCATCAGCTGTGAGCTCTTCTTGGGGTGCCACAGCCACCTGACCCCAGCATTAGGGGTATTACGGTACCAGCATCCCAATATTTGTGGGGTTTGGATGCGCTGAACCCCAATATTCATCTTTGGAACAGCTCTTAAGACCACTACAGTACCTGCACCCCAATGTTTGTGGGGTCTGAATGCGCTGAACCCCAATATTCAACCTTGGTGCGGCTCTTACGATCACTACGGTACCTGCACCTGTCCCCTTTTACAGGCCCTTCTACTATGGGCATTACGGCTGCCCCACCCCTAATAGCTGCTCTGGGAGGGGCGTGACCATGGGTTGATGGGCGGGGCTAAGACAGAGGGGGCGGTGCCAGTGCCTGTCACTCACCCCGCGGGGCCCGGGGGGCTTCGGGGGTCGCCCCGGCTTCTTCTTCTCCTTGCCCTTGGTCAGCAGCTTCTGGGAGGGTTGGGGGGGTCAGTGGGGTGGGGTTGGGGGCTTCCAGGTGTGCCCAGGTGTGCCCAGGTGTGCCGGGGGGGGGTCCCACTCACTCTGTGCCTGGTGCTGGAAGCGTCGCTGGGCTCCCGCTCCACGGGGGGCTTCCATTTCTGGGGGGGGGCGAGAAACGGGGGTGAGGAGGGGGCACCCTGGGGTCCCCTCACCTGGAACACCCACCCCGGGGGTCCCGCTCTCACCTCTGTCCGCGGCCGGGGGCTCTGGGTCTTCTTGGCCACCCTGGCTTTCTGCGGGGTTGGGGGGGACACGAAAAGGTCAGGAGGGGACACAGGGGCGGGGGGACACCCCGGGGTGACAGCGAGGGGACAGGGTCGCACCTTGGGGCGCAGGCAGCGGCGCCGCAGGCAGCGCCACTGGCGCTTGAGGCCGGGCTGCAGGCGCCGCAGGCAGATGCAGCAGCTGCCGCAGTCCTCGGTGCTCAGGCAGCCGGTGCAGGAGCCGCAGCCCAGGCTCTGCGGGACAGAAAGGGTTAACGAGGGGAAAGAGGGGAAAATGGGGGAAAAATGGGGGAAAATGGGGAAAAATATGGGATAATGTGGGAAAATATGGGATAATATGGGAAAATATGGGATAATGTGGGAAAATATGGGATAATGTGGGAAAAATATGGGATAATATGGGAAAATATGGGATTACAGGGGAGGGATATAGGGACAGAGGGACAGGGGACAGACAGACAAAGCAGGAGCCGCAGCCCAGACCCTGCGGGGACACGGAACAGAAGGGGTTAACATGGAAAAATATGGGAAAATATGGGTTATCAGTAAGGCAGGGTAACGCTGATAATGTTAATTAACAGAGGTGAATGTTAATTAATACAGATCAGCACAGCGCCACACAGCGTCCTCAGACAGCAGAGGGGACACGGAGGTGACAAGGAGGTGACAGAGGGGACACACAGCCTTGCTGTGACACAGCAGGTGACAGTGACACTGGGAGAGAGAATTACGGTGACATTGAGGGGTGACACTGACATGAAGGGGTGACACTGAGGGGGTGCTGGTGACACCGAGGGAGGGTGACAACCCCCAGGGGGGTGCTGGTGACACTGAGGGGGTGCTGGTGACACCGAGGGAGGGTGACAACCCCCGGGGGGGTGCTGGTGACACTGAGGGGGTGCTGGTGACACCAAGGGGGTGCTGGTGACACCGAGGGGGGGTGACAACCCGCCGGGGGGTGCCGGTACCTTCTTGACGATGCGCAGGCAGCGGCGCAGGAGGCACTTGGGGGTCCGGCCCGGCCCCGAGGGGCCCCCGGGGGCGTTGCGGGAGCAGGCGCTGCAGATCCCGCAGTCCTCGGGGATGCGGCAGGCCTGGCACGTGCCACAGCCCACCCGCTGTGGGGAGGGGGCGTCAGGGGGCTCCCCAAAGGCCCTGAGGGACGTGGGGAGCGCTCAGGGGCACGGTTTGCCCAGCCTGAGGGGTGGGGGGTACCTTGAAGAATCGCTGCTCACGGTTGAAGTCTCGTCTCTGGGCTTGGGGGGAGATGGAGGAAGAGGGGTCAGGGTCACCCCAACTTTGCTGGGATCTCCCCCAGAGCCCACTCCCAAATTCCTTCAGGCTCCTTTTCCCCCCCACCCAAAATGGAAAAAAAAAAAAAAAACCAAAAAAGAAAGGCGAGGAAGAATCAGGAAGGAGGAGGAGCAGAAAGTTTCAGAGAATCAAAATGATAATTATGGGGTTGAAGCAATTCAGGGAATGATGATGATGAGGGAATGAAGGACAGGAAGAGCAAGAAAATGAAGAAGAGGACAGAAAAAGCTCTGAGAGAGCTGAGGAAGGTGGGAGAATGAGGAGGAGGAGGGCGCTGAGGCCGAAGCTCACCACGGCAGTCGGGGCAGAGCCAGCGGCAGCGGCGCTGGGGGGGCAGCGACACCCCCGGGAAGAGGCTCTGGCAGCTGGCACAAAGCCTGCAGAGAAGGGGGGCTCATTTTGGGGGGAACCCCAACACCCCTCCAGCCCCCAGGGATCCCCCAGCCCCGCTGAGGGATCCCCCAGCCCCCCTAAGGGACCCCCCCCATTCTGAATTCCTCCCCAGGGATCCCCCCCAAACTTCCCCCAAGGACCCCAATCCCCCCGTCCTGGGGTCACCCCCTGCTCCTGGGACCCCCACCCCCACCTGGGGGACCCTGGGACCCCCACCCGCACCTGGGGGACCCCCACAACCCCCTCCCCCACGTGTCCCCCCTCCCCAACTTACGCCACCACCCCATCCTGGGGGGGCTCCAGGGGCGGCCGCTTCCGGGTCCTGCGGAGGGGCGTGGCCACTACAGGAGGGGGCGTGGCCACAACCGAAGAAGGCGTGGCCTGAGCTACCACAGCCTGGCCGGGAGGGGGCGGGGCTTGGACGGGAGGGGGCGGGGCCTGGATGGGGATGGGCGGGGACTCCTCTTTAAGGGCCGGGGTCTTCTCAGTCTCGACCACCCCCTCCTCTTCCTCCTCCTCCTCCTTCTTGATGATTTTGGGGGGCTCCGGGAGGGGCCCGGAGGGCAGGCGCCATTTGGGGCCCTTCCTGGTCTGAAAGGCAGAAAACGAGAAGGGGTCACAAGGTGGAGGGAGAGCCCCTCGTGACCCCCTCCCCACTGCTCCCCAAAATCTGGGGGCTTGGGTGTTATCCGGGGGGGATTTTACCCCAAATTTAAGGGGTTTGGGTTGGTTTAGGGAGGGATTCCCACCCAAATTTGAGGGCTCTGAAGTGATTTCGGGGCAGTTTAACCCCAACTTCGGGGTCAAAGTCCCCCCCAAATCACTTCAAAACCCATAAATTCTGGAATAAAACACCCCCAAGATGCCCAGATTTGGGACCCCTCAAACCCCTGGCACCCCAAAACCCCCATTCCTGTTCCTCCCCAATTTAAGAACCCCTTTTTTCCCCCTCCTCCCCCCAATTTTGGGTCTCCTCAACCTCATTTCCCTCCCTCCAGGAGCCCCTTTTGCCCCATCTCTTTATCCCACCCCCAATTCCTTTCTCCTCACGGGGCTCCCCCCACCCCCAGGATCTTTTGGGATTTTTTTGGTGCCCCCTCCCCCGTTTTTAGGGCCCCTACCCGGGTGGGGCCGGGCCGCTCCAGCCCCGATTTGAAGTCGAAGTTGCTCAGGTCGTGCCCGGGGCCCAGGAACCGCCTCAGCTCGATCTTACTGCGGAACTTCTGCCCTGTGGGGCTGCCGGGGGGCTCGGGTCACAGGGGAGCCCAAAAACCCCGGGAAAGTGACCCCAAAACCCCGGGAAAGGGACCCCAAAACCCCGGGAAAGGGACCCAAAAATCCCAGAGAAAGGGACCCCAAAACCCCGGGAAAGGGACCCAAAAATCCCGGGAAAGGGACCCAAAAATCCCAGAGAAAGGGACCCCAAAACCCCGGGAAAGGGACCTAAAAATGCCAGGAAAAGAAACCAAAATATCCCAGGCAAAAGGACTGAAAAACCCTGGGGAAAAGGACCTAAAAATCCCGAGAAAAGGGAACCCAAAACCCCGGGAAAAGGACCTAAAAATCCCAGGGAAAAGGGACTCAAAAACCCCGGGAAAAGGGACCGAAAAATCCCAGGGAAAGGAACCCAAAAATCTCAGGGAAAGAAACCGAAAAATCTCAGGGAGAGGAACCGAAAAATCTCAGGGAAAAGGACCCAAAAATCTCGGGGAACGGGACCCAAAAATCTCGGGGAAAAGGACCCAAAAACCCCGCGGAAAAGGACCCAGAAATCTCGGGGTAAGGGACCCAAAAATCTCGGTGAAAGGGACCCCAAAACCCCAAGGAAGGCATCCAAATCCCCGGGGAGAGTCGCTGACCCTGGGGGAGCCCCCAAACGCCAAAGGAAAACAGAGAAAGAACTGAAAGGGGGGGGAACCAACCAGAGCTCAGGGAACCCCCCAAATCCCCCCTGCGATCTTCAGAAAAGCCCTCCCGAACCCCAAAACAGCCTGGAAAAATTCGAAGGGACTGGAAATCCTCGGGGAAAGGGGCACTGGAGTGGAGCCGGTGTGAGAGAGGCTTTGAAATCTTCCCTAAAACAGCACCGGGGGACGGGGGGGCTCGGGGGAAGCCCCCAAAGGACGCGGGGTGGGGTTTAGGATGGGAGGAGGGAGCTGCAGGTGATGGGAAAGGGCAGAACCGGAGGTTTTGGGGGGATTTTGGGGGGGATAAAGGGCCGGGAGAGGGGCACCTCCTGTAGTAGGTGTCGCTGCGGCCGCTGGTGGCCCCGGATTTCCGAAAAGCTTCGCGGCGCTGCCAGCCCGGGCCCAGCGCCGGGCACTCGGCCCAGCCCTCCGCCATCCTGCGGGGGGGCTGAGACCCCCGAACGGGGGGGAGAACCGGGTCAGGATCGGCGCCGGGACCCCGCCCCCAAACACAGCCCCTCCCTACTGACCCCCCCTCCGTCCTCCCCTCCCCCCACCCTGAGGTTCCCTCCCCCCCAAACACAAACACAGCTCCAAGCCCGCCCCTCCCCCTGCACGGACACCCCCCCAAAAGTCGCCCTCCGATCACCCCCCCGTACCCCAAACACCCCCAAACTGCCCCTCCCCCTCACAAACAACCCCCCCCAAACCCCTTTCCCCTCACAAACTGCCCCCCCAAACTCCCCCTCCCCGCCGCCTGTCTCCCGCCCCTTTCCCCTCACAGCTCCCCCCCCCGCCTCAGGCCCCCCCCGTTCCCTCCCGGCCGCGTCTCCCCGCTCGGATCCCTCACGCTTCCCGCTACGATCCCGCAGCCCCTCACCGTTCCCATCCGCCCCCACCTGTGGCGCAGCTCTTCCTCTTCCTCTTCCTCCTCCTCTTCCTCCTCCTCTTCCTCCGGCGACGCCGCGAGGCCGCGGGGGGCGGAGGGGGCGGGGCCCCGCGCCGGAAGCGGAAACGTCGGGCGGGAAGAGCGGAGGGGCGGGGCTGAGAGTCACGTGACGCGGAGTGGACCAATGGGAGAAGGCGGAGCCAGGGAGGGGGCGGGGCGATACGCAGCTCGTAAAGCGGAGGGCACGTGACCGCGGGTGCACGTGACGCGGAAATGGCGGGGCTATGTTAATGAAGTTATGCGTGGGCGTGGTTATTCTAATGAGCCCCGAGCGTCCCCTCGGCCACATTGGGGCCCTTCCCCCCGCCCAGGACCCCCCCAAACGAGCCCCAAAACCGCCAGGGACCCCTCAATGCCCTTTAAGGTTTCTGCCCCCATTTCCCCACCTGGGAGCCTCCCAAAAGTCTCCCCAAAACCACCAGGGACCCCTCAATCCCCTTTAAGGTTTCTGCCCCCATTTCCCCCACCTGGAAACCCCCCAAAATCACCCAAAAACCCCACAGGAGCCCCCCAGATATCCCCGGGACCCCACAGAACCCACGCAGGATCCCACGGACACCCCCAGACTCCTTTTCTCCATACCCGGTTTATTTTGGGGATGGGGGAGGACGCAGGGAGGGCTGTGGGGAGGGGTGTGGGGGGTTTGGGGGTCCCGGGGGACGGTCAGCGGTCCGAGCGCAGGTCGGTGGTCAGCGGGTCGTGCTGGATGGTTTGGTGCAGCATCAGCGCCAGCAGCCCCGCGCGGTTGGTCATGGCCGCACGCACATTGCGCTCCTGCTCGAAGAGCTCGTCCAGCTTGTACCACTGCGGGGACAGGGACAGCGTGGGGACAGGGACAGCATGGGGACAGGGACAGCGTGGGGACAGGGACAGGGTGGGGACAGGGACAGCGTGGGGACAGGGACAGTGTGGGGACAGGGACAGGGACAGTGTGAGGACAGGGACAGGGACAGCGTGGGGACAGGGACAGCGTGGGGACAGGGACACTGTGGGGACAGGGACACTGTGGGGACAGGGACACTGTGGGGACAGGGACAGGGACAGTGTGAGTTTTCCTGGGGACACAGGGACAGTTTGGGGACAGTTTGAGGACAGTGTGGGCACAGTGTGGGCACAGCACGGGGACAGCACAGGGACATTTGGGGACACTGGCAGCCCCGGGCGGTGCCACCCACCACGCGGACGCGCTCCAGGTCCACCTCGGCGCGGCGCAGCTTCTCCCAGCAGTAGTGGCGGTGGCACTTGCGCTTGGGGACGCGGCAGAAGTCCCCGGTCAGCTCGAAGACGTCGCGCACCAGCGGGCACCCACACACCTCATCCGCGGGCACCTGGGCGGGCACGGGGTCACCCAGAGCCCCTCCGACACCTCCGTGCCCACCTTGGGGTCCCGGGAGTGTCCTGGGTGCTGCCCCTGCCCCCCAAAGCCCCCTGTGGGGTTCCAGGAGTGTCCTGGGTGCTGCCCATGTCCCCCAAGCCCCCCTGTGCCCACCTTGGGGTCCCAGGAGTGTCCTGGGCACTGCCCCTGCGCCCCAAAGCCCCCCTGTGCCCACCTTGGGGTCCCAGGAGTGTCCTGGGCACTGCCCATGTCCCCCAAGCCCCCCTGTGCCCACCTTGGGGTCCCAGGAATGTCCTGGGTGCTGCCCCTGCCCCCCAAAGCCCCCCTGTGCCCACCTTGGGGTCCCGGGAGTGCTCGGGGCACAGCACCTGCAGCCTCTTGCAGTAGGTTTTGCTCTGGGGGTTGTAAACGTCACAGAACAGCCGGGTGGCCCTGGGGGGACACGAGGGGTGTCCTGGGGGGGCACAGGGGACCAAGGGACCCCCCCCCCCAAAAAAAACCCAACCCCCCCCAAGGGGTGTCCTGGGGGGAGTGGGCACAAAGGACCCAGGGACCCCCGAAAAAGCCTCCCCAGGGAGCTCTTCCCCAACATTCCCAGGAGGATTTAGGGGGTTGGGACCCCCCCCCTGCACCCCAGAGAGCACCCCAGGGTGCCCTCCCCCACCCCAGAGCCCCCTCCCCACTCACCCCTCGATGCGGGTGGGGTACATGGACCCGAAGGACGTTTGGCTCTCGTACTGTAATGGGGTGGGGGGGGTCAAAAGGGGCAGGGGTGGGACCCCCGAGCCCCCACGGGGTCCTAAGTACCCCCAGATTGTCCCCCAGCCCCTATAGAGCCCCCCCAGGGGGTCCCCATGGCCTCCAGCCCCTACAGAGATCCCCAGGATCCTTCACAGGGTCCCCACAGCCCCCCCAGAGACCCCCCCAGAGCCCCTGAGCCCCCCCATGGGATCTGTGGGATCTGGGGATGGTGCTGAGCCCCCGGGGCCCCCAAAGTTCCCCTAAAAGGATCCCCTAGAAGATCCCACAGGAGCCCAGAGAGTTCCAGGGATGATCCCATGGATGATCCCACAGATCTCAGGAACTTACAGATCCCACAGATGATCCCCTAAGAGCCTGGAGTTGCAAGGATGATCCCACAGACCCCAGGAGCCCATAGAGTCCCAGAGATGATCCCACAAATCCCCTGGATGATCCCACAGACCCCATGGATGATCCCACAGATCCCAAGAACCCACAGAAGCCCAGAGAGTTCCAAGGAGGATCCCACAGATCCCCTGGATGATCCCACAGACCACGTGGATGATCCCACAGCAGCCCAGAGTTCCAAGGATGATCCCACAGATCCCACAGATGATCCCACAGATCCCAGGGACCCACAGGTGCCCCCAGACCCCCCCAAACCCCCAAAATCTGGGGCTGACCTTGGCGTAGCAGCGCTCCATGTGCCTCAGGGCCACCTTGGGGTTGATGGGGTGGCCACAGGACACGCAGAAGATCTGCAGGTCCGTGTCCTCGCTGTCCCCCTCCGTGCTCTGGGGGGACAACGGGGTCAGGGGGACACCCAGGGATTGGGGAGACCCAAGGTTAAGGGGTTCAGGGGCACCCAGAGGGTTTGGGGGGACTCAGAGATTTGGGGGACGCCCAGGGGGACACAGAATGGGGAGAATTAAAGGGTTTGGGGGCACCCAGGAGCCCATGAGAGACCCAGAATGGGGAGAATTAAAAGGATTTTGAGGTCCCCAGCCCTCCAGGAGCTGAGTGCGGGTGCTCAGGTGTTCCCAGGGGAACAGAGGGGTCTCAAAGGGACCCATAAAGGGTTTGGGGGGCACCAAGGAGACCATGAAGGACCAGGGGACATCTCAAGAGAGACCCAAACCAGGTGGAATTTCAGCATTTTTGGGGTCCCTGAAGAGGATCCCTGGGGGAGCTCCATGAAGGACCAGGGGACACCTCAAGAGAGACCCAAACCAGGTGGAATTTCAGCATTTTTGGGGTCCCTGGGGGAGCTTCATGAAGGACCAGGGGACACCTCAAGAGAGACCCAAACCGGGTGGAATTTCAGCATTTTTGGGGTCCCTGAAGAGGATCCCTGGGGGAGATTCATGAAGGACCAGGGGACACCAAACCGGGTGGAATTTCAGCATTTTTGGGGTCCCTGGGGGGTTCCATGAAGGACCAGGGGACACCTCAAGAGAGACCTAAACCAGGTGGAATTTCAGCATTTTTGGGGTCCCTGGGGGAGCTTCATGAAGGACCAGGGGACATCTTAAGAGAGACCCAAACTGGGTGGAATTTCAGCATTTTTGGGGTCCCTGAAGAGGATCCCTGGGGGAACTTCATGAAGGACCAGGGGACACCTCAAGAGAGACCCAAACTGGGTGGAATTTCAGCATTTTTGGGGTCCCTGGGGGAGCTTCATGAAGGACCAGGGAATATCTCAAGAGAGACCCAAACTGGGTGGAATTTTAGCGTTTTTGGGGTCCCTGAAGAGGATCCCAGGGGGAACTTCATGAAGGACCAGGAGACATCTCAAGAGAGACCCAAACCAGGTGGAATTTCAGCATTTTTGGGGTCCCTGGGGGAGCTCCATGAAGGACCAGGGGACACCTCAAGAGAGACCCAAACCGGGTGGAATTTCAGCATTTTTGGGGTCCCCAGCCCCCCTGCTGCCCCGGGGGGTGCCCACCTCCTCATCCTCGCGGGGCGGGTGCCCCTTGGCGCGGGCGATGAGCCCCTCGAGCTCGTGGAAGCGCCGCTCCATCTCCTGCAGCCGCAGCCGCGCCTGGTGCTGCTCGCGCCGGATGCGCTCCAGCAGCCGCTTGCCGTGCTCCTCCGCCACGCACGGGCTCTGCTGCCACTGCTGGATCCGCTGCGGCAGGATCTCGTAGATCCGGCTGGGATCAGGGTGAGGAAAGGGTTAATGGGGGCTGCAGGATCTCGTAGATCCAGCTGGGAGCGGGGAGGAGAGGGTTAATGGGGGCTGCAGGATCCTTGGGATCTGCTGCTGGATCCGCTGCGGCAGGATCTCATAGATCTGGCTGGGATCAGGGAGGAAAGGGTTAATGGGGGCTGCAGGATCTCGTAGATCCGGCTGGGAGCGGGGGGAGGAAAGGGTTAATGGGGGCTGCAGGATCCCTGGGATCTGCTGCGGCAGGATCTCGTAGATCTGGCTGGGATCGGGGAGGAAAGGGTTAATGGGGGCTGCAGGATCCCTGGGATCTGCTGTGGCAGGATCTCATAGATCCAGCTGAGATTGGGGAGGAAAGGGTTAATGGGGGCTGCAGGATCCCTGGGATCTGCTGCTGGATCTGCTGCAGCAGGATCTCGTAGATCCGGCTGGGATTGGTGGGGAAAGGGTTAACGGGGGCTGCAGGATCTCATCGATGTGGCTAGGACCAGGGTGAGGAAAGGGTTAACTGGGATCCCTGGGATCTGTTTATTTAACTGGTCTATACTGGTCTGTACTGTTCTCTACTGGTTTATACTGGTCTGTGCCATTCCGTACTAGTTTGCTCTATACTGGTTTGTACTAGTCTATACTGGTCTGTACTGGTTTATGCTGGTCTATACCAAACTATACTGGTCTGTACTGGTCTGTACTGGTCTACAGCACTCTATATTGATCTGTACTGGTTTACAGCACTCTGTACTGGTCTGCACTGGTCTACACCACTCTATACTGGTTTATACTGGTTTACAGCACTCTATACTGGTCTGTACTGGTCTACAGCACTCTATACTGGTTTGTACTGGTCTACAGCACTCTATACTGGTTTGTACTGGTTTACAGCACTCTATACTGGTCTGTACTGGTCTACAGCACTCTATACTGGTTTGTACTGGTTTACAGCACTCTATACTGGTCTGCACTGGTTTACAGCACTCTATACTGGTTTGTACTGGTTTACAGCACTCTCTACTTGTCTGTACTGGTTTATAGCACTCTATACTGGTTTGTACTGGTTTACAGCACTCTATACTGGTCTGTACTGGTCTATAGCACTCTATACTGGTCTGTACTGATCTACAGCACTCTATACTGGTCTGTACTGGTCTATAGCATCTATACTGGCTTATAACACTCTATACTGGTTTATAGCACTCTATACCAGTCTGTACCGGTTCACACCACCCTGTACCAGTTCACACCACCCTGTACCAGCTGATACCAGCCTGCAGCGGTCCGTACCGCCCCGCACTGGTTCATACTGGTCCGTACTGGTGGGCACTCACTTGGCAGCCAGCTTGATGCCGCAGGCCTCGCTGCAGTACTTGGAGGGCGGGCGCGCGGGGCGGGTGCAGCCGGGGCCCAGGCACTGCCCCAGCCCCGCGGGGTCGCGGGCGTCGGCGCGCTCGGGGTGCCCGC
>VZUI01043701.1:0-19739 GCA_013401135.1 Cettia cetti | reverse complement strand
GCTGCCCTTTGTTGTTAATGCCGGAGGTGTTGCTTGTTTGCCTTGTTACACCTACTAGTAAAGAACTGTTACTCCTAGCCTCATGTCTTTGCCTGAGAGCCCCCTTAATTTCAAAATTATAATAATTCGGAAGGAAGGAGTTTACATTTTCCATTCCAAGGGAGGCACCTGCCTTCCTTAGCAAACACCTGTCTTTCAAACCAAGACACTTCCCTTTTTTCTTGTACAGAAAATATTTTCCTCTTTTCCACACTGATGGAACAGCTTTTCATTTTTGTTTTCTGTAAAGTCTTGGTTTGGTGCTACCTGTTTAACTTGTTAATCTTGTTGTGAGATTCAGGGTAGCTTGTATGAAGGTGGCCCATCAGCTTTAGGACTGCACCTCAGAAAAGATAAGGACAAGCCAAGATGCAAAGCCATGTCCCTGTGCCATTTCCTTTCCCTGTGAGAATACAGTGAAAAGGTAGAAAAAATGAGAGACATATTATTCTCAGTAGTATCTGGCTACAGAGGGTTCATTTTAATACTGGCCTGGCTGGGGACGAATGGTCCCATCACTGCTCCCTGTTTAAATACCATTAGGTTCCACCTTGGTTGCTCCCCAGGTATCCCATTGAAAGCCTGTGGATTCCAGCATAGGGAAGATGGATGTTTCACCCCAGATGGATAATTTTTCCGAGAAGCATCTTTGTCAGGTGAAAATTGGTTTGATGTTGCAGTGACTTCTTCCCTTAGCAGGTATTTTCATACTGTTACCTGCAGCTGGTGGCATAGTGGGCATTCATGGAAAACTGGGAGGTTTTAAAACTGTTCAGTGTTCAGGGATTTTGGTTCTGCAGCTGGCAGCCACCCAGCTGCCCTGAATGCTGAAACAGAACTGGCAGAACAGGGCTAGTAAAGGAGAGTCTCTTGTACCTGTATTGTCTCCACAGATGTTGTTTAGGGGTTTAAACCAAACCAGGGGGTTTAAACCAGGACATGTTGTCCACTGTAGGCAGAGATAGGTTTCATACAAATAAATAATGGTTTGGGGTGAAAGGGGGCTTTGAAGAGCAGCTTCTTTCAACATCCCTGTCATGGGCAAGGACATCTTCAACTAGACAGATTGCTCAAAGCCCCATCCAGCCTGGCCTTGCACACTGCCAGGGATGGGGCAGCCACAGTTTTTCTGGGCAGCCTGTTCCAGAGCCTCACAACTCTCACAGTAAAAATTTCTTTCTAAGATCTAATCTAAGCTTGCCCTCTTTCAGTTTAAGACCATTGCCCCTTGTCCTGTCACTACAGGTCTTGTAAACAGGCCCTCTCCCTCATCTTTCTTGTAGGCTGCCTTTAAGTACTGAAAGGTTGCAATAAGATTTCCCCAGAGCCTTTTCTTCTACAGGCTGACCAACCCCGACTACCTCAGACTGTCCTCACAGGAAAGGTGTTCCATGTCTCTGATCATTTTCATGCCCCCCCTCTGGACTCATTCCAACAGGTCCATGTCTTTCCTGTGCTGAGGATGCCAGACCTGGATGCAGCTCTGGAGACGGGGTCTCACATGAACAGAGTAGAGGGGGAGAATCACCTTCCTTGACTTTAAAGTGTTATAACTGTGTCTCGTCTTCTGTCCTAGGCTTTGTCAACCAGAAACCCACCAGGCCCAGAGAACAACCTCGACCATCAGTGAGTATCCCGTGCTTTCATGGTATCTTCAGGGGGGAAAAGCAGGTGGAATAAAGATACCTTTATGCATATTTCTGCATATTTCTGAATATTTCTGCATTCCTCACACTGTGCAGAAGAGCTGGGAATGGTATGAAATGGTTTATAGCCCTAAATATTCTGTCCTTTTACTAACTTGCAGATTTAAAAAAAAATCGGGTGCTGCTTGAAACATCCAGCTCAAGTATAGTATAGAAGTCATGAGCAATCAGAACTTAGGATGTCCACATGTCAGAGAAGCACCTTGGAGTAGTTAATGCAAAGCTGTGGAGAATTGCTCCAACAAAGAGCTCAGGCCCTGATTCACCTGTGGGCTCTGCAGCATGTGGAAAAGGAGAATAATGTCTCTTTGCTCCCCAGGAATCAGGAGAAAGCCCATGAGATGCTCCAGTGCTACACTAGTTAGAGACATGAGTGTCCCTTGGGGACAGGGAAATGGTGGGGACCTGCTGCTCTGGGTGCCAAACAAAAAAAACCTGAAATTTTCCACAAGCAAAAGCTGCCCAGCAGAGTGAGCCTCTGAGTCTGCCTGCACCTGGAATGGGGACAGTTTAATACATGTTAAAACCTGAAAGGAACAGGCTTGAAAAACCATCTTAAAATACCACCTCCTTCCATTGACGAGTGACTCTCTTTAGCATTAAGCTCTGACTGTCATCCAGTTCCTCTGCTCCTGAAAGCAGACTAATCTGCAGATGCTGATCATGGGCTGTGTGACCTACTAATGCCCAGCAGTGCTGGTAGAAGTCAGCAGAGCCCAGGCTCCTGCTGCTGTCCACCCTCCTGCTCCTGCTCTCCCTCGCAGCTGGCAGGGAGCTCACCTGGCAAGGCTGCTGCTTCCCAGAGCACTCGGAAGACACATCTGCCCTTGGCCTTTCTGATGGCAAGGCTTGTACAGGTCCTCTTGCAGGAGCTTTCCCCTCTCCTGTGCTTTCCAGCATCCTCCATGGGCTTTGGGCTATGATTGCAATGGAGCAGTCTCCTCTTGGGGTGCACAGCCAGCCCTGCCAGGCCCCTATGCAGTGCTTCAGCCCCAGGTGCCCACTGCCCCACACTGGACCCTGTAAAGGGTTTCCTTCTCCCACCCTCTTTAACTTGCAAAGGGAAGGTTTGAGACAACAGAAAATGCTTTCTGATCTGGGATGACAGAGCAGGAGATTATTTTCATTTAGATAACATTTATTTTATACCCACTGCAGAGTCCCATAGCTCACATGTGAAGTGCCTACTGCCTGAGATAAGCAGAGTTGCAATTTCTGCTGGCAAGAACTATGCAAACATTTTTTTGAAAATGGCCCAGCACCCAGCAAATTTTTGAAGACATCAAATCAAATAAAATCAAATTAAGCCACGGAAAGAGAGGTTAATGTGCATGCATAGGTGTCTCATCCTTCACATTTCTGTGGCTGGAATCATTCTAGGTAAACACTCACTTTACAAACAGCAAAAGTCAGCCTTGTCTTGATAGAGTTGCTGACTGAAGAAATTCCCATAAAGCCAATTAAAGGAGAAGCAAATGTCAAGGAAGGAGAAGAACTAGATAGGGAGACTTAATAGTGTCTGTCAAGAGAGCAGTCATGCGAGATAGAGGTGGGTGTGCACCCTGTCCTAGAACATGCCCATGTGACACCACATAAGCATCTCAACCAGCCCCTGGTAAATACTTTGATGTGCTCCTGGTTGGGCTGTTACCTCTCATCCTCCCTTCCCCAAAATCTTTTGGGAGCTGCTCTCTAGCGTCTGGTAGTTCACGGGTGGATGACACAACCCAGGCACACGGTAATGGTTGGTAATGATTTTATAATTGCTGCCAAGGCTCGTGGCACTGGCAGGGTTACCGGGGCGTTGCTTTGACCCATTTTTCAGCTGCTAGGTCTTGCAGAAGGCATTTTGATGATTAACCCTGGACTTCCCCATCCTCAGCAAAATGATAAGAAACACTGGCCTGGATTCACCCCAACCTAGTTTTCAGCCACTTAACTCAGGTTTGTGCCTGGGAGCTTGTTACCCATCAGGGCCATTGTCATGGGAGCCTGCAGGCAGCTCTGCCCTGGACCAGGCACCTGCCTGACACCAGAGAGATGGCACTGACAGCCATCCCAACTGCTGGGATCTTGCTAAAAGGTGGTTTTGCTCACTTTTGGTCTACTTTTGGTCTAATTTTGCCCATTGTATTTCCTTCTCTACATTGCATAGTACATTGTCTTTACACTTAACAAGAAGACACACCCATAATTCCTGCTTCCCTTAAGAAACTTTAAACACCGAGAAGCTTGTAGCTGAAATGGAGCTGAAATTTCTCGCTTTCCTCTTTCCTAAATTGCTTTGCTCTAGCCTCTTAAATCACTTTTATTGCTGCTTTCTAAACTCCCTCCGAGCTGTTAATAACATTTTAGCAGTGAGGCGCCCAGAAGCCTGCCCAGTAATCCTGATGGAGCTGCACTGGCCTTCTTTCTCCTTGCTGTCTTATCATGCTGCAAATTCCGCTCTTGTATGCTTTTCAGCTAACTCCTTCTCTCTCAGCTTTGCTTCTTCACAGGTTTCTCTCCTTTGCCAGAACAGCTGGGGTTTGAAAATCTTTCCACTCAAGGTACTTGTACCTGTTATTTTCCTGACTGGAAGGTCTAACAGCCCTCAGGTGGACTCAGTGTGTTTGAAGCCAGGCTCTGCAGCCCTGGCACGTGGTGACAAGAGGAGCAAGATGTCTCCCTCCTCTGCTGCTGGAGCAGCTGGAGGAGCATGGGCCTATGGTTCACCAACTTTTGTCCTGTGCACATCCTGAGCTTGGGATTTCCCTGCCACAGCCTCTCACTGAATTCTAGAATCAGCAAAATAACTGCACCAATGTGCCTTTGAGATAGAGTTTTAGGTTGGGATGGCCTCAGGAGGTCTCTAGTCCAGTCTCCTAGCTCTAACTCCAAGCTGGATCAGCTGTGAAGTCAGAGCAGAATGCTCCAGGCTTTGTCCCATCAGGTGTTGAAAGCCTCCAAGGATAGAGCCTATGCAACCACACAGCCTGTTCCCCTGCTTGCTGTCTTCAGGGTGCAGAGGTTTCTCCTTTTATCTAGATTAAAGCACTCATGTTTTATTTTATTTCAGTTTTCCCATATTAAATGATACAGAACTTTGCCACAAATATAGAAATAGTATGAACAGCAGCTTGCTTTTTCTTTGCTCTAGAAAGAAACACAACCCTCTAATTTCCTCTCATTTCTGGGGTGTACACAGGGAATGGAGTCTGCTTTTGTTTTTTCAAAAGCACATCTGTGTCTCAACGAGTTTTACCTGGAGATTTTCTCCATGCAAACCAAAGCATCAAGAATAATTAACGGTGGGAAATTATGTAACTGCTAAGAGAAACAATGGCTCTTCTGTGGGCCTGCAAGCAGGCTGCCAAGAGCTCTGCCTCTTATTCATCACGTAACATAAAATTAGTTAGGGGATTGTCACAATGCGGAGTTTAAATCAATAAATTGTGTGTTTTAACTCAGATCTGTGCAATTCCTTTTCCCATTATTGCTTTGTAAATGCTGCTGTATGGTTCAAGCTCTTGGACTAGTAGCTTTTCTCTCAGGTCTTAGTGCAGTGGAAATCAGATACCCTGCAACCCTCAGCAGGGAGATGAATAAAAGGAACAAGCAGAAGAGTCCAGTTGCTAAATTCTACTTGCCGCTAGTAGAACTTGCCATCAAGGGCATAGTGCAGTGTAAGTAATTGTAGAATATTTACACTACCCAGTGTCACCAGCTGGCCATCAGGTGACTCCAGGAAAAACACCAGGCTATTTCTGACACACGGGGGGAATGGCATAAACACAGCTTGGTCAGAGCAGCTGGGCTGGCAGGAGCCTCTGTGGCCAGGGCAGGTCAGAGCAGAGGGAGGGCTGCACTGCACTGTGACCACTTACTCCACAGCTGCTGCCTCTGGGAGGAGCACTGAGGATGCCCAAGGAGAGCAGTATGAAAGCACCTCCTCTATAGGAGAAAGTGTCCTTAGAAAAGCATTTCAGGGTTATTTTCTTCAGTTCTGATTCTACCATTTACATACCTGCTTTGGGACAGTTTCTGTGATTTCGTCTAGTAAACAGGTTCTCAGATTTTTCATTACAGGCTGCTAATGGATGAATTTTATTCATCCCAGCTGCAAGAGCAATGGTTGGGATAGATCTCATTCTTAGAGGAATTCAACAGATAGTACATGGTGAGTCTGGGACAAATCTGGAGCCATGCTAGTGGATATGAAAATCTCTCCCCTTTGGCAACAAAGTAACTGACACACAGACCCAAAACATTTATTTCTTGTTTATTTGTTGTTCACTAGTGGATGGTCACAAAGTCTTGGTTGACAGGGCATGGCAGAGCACTTTACAGTTTGGATTTAGCAGCTCAATTCTCCACTTATCTCTACACCTCACCAGGACCTCCATTCTGAGGAGCCGTGTGCTCCAAGCCTGACAGCCTGGCTTGCTTACCTCCCAGATCTCTACAAGGCCAAGGAGGAGCACTCACTTGTCAGTGCTGGCACCTCTCTTGAGTCCTGGGGGCAAGACCAAGTAAGACTAAATTGGTAGCATGAGGTGCAGTGGTCAAAGCCTGCAGAAGACATGTCACTGTTCTTCTTATGCAGGTAGGGACAGACTTCTCTGGTACCCACCATAAACCACCTCTGATAACACCAATAAACCTCATGCCAGTTTCGAGTCATACTCATCAGTTCCAACCCTTGGGAGGGCTGTGCTGATGTGAAAACAAGAGCAGCTTGAGGGAGCTGCATTCATATTTTGGTTGAAACTCAGATCCCTTACAAATACAAACAAAATAATCTCTTTTTGTGTAAAATGTTTAAAGTAGCATAAAGATTACACTGTCCTTTAGCTGGGCCTGCAGCCTAACTCAAAAGGCTCTGGGAGCTTGATCTGGAGCATTGTAAGGGTTGTACTGCAATGAACTCACAGACTAAACTGGTGCCAAGTGATAGCAAATGTCAGCAGGCAATGTGCCAGTGGGGTATGGGAACTAGACATGACAGAGTATCTGTGTCTCTGCAAGCCACATGCAGCTCGATCTTTCCATTCACAAAAAAAAAAAAAAAAAAAAAAAAAAAAAAAAAAAAAAAAAAGCAAGTGTCTTCTTGTCTCTTCAGAGCCTGATTCTCATAACACCAACAATTCATTTCCTTCCATGATAGGTGCCCAGAAAGCAGCAAGAAGCCATTGGGGCAGTCCACAATATTGTATGATTACTCGGAGGAGGAGCTCATGGCGAGCATCGAGCGGGAGTACTGCCGCTGAATCCAGTTTGCTGCCCCGAGAATGTCAGGCATGATCCTGGAAGCCAGCTGAGCAGAACTGCTGAAACTGAGCACGGGAGATGTGGGTGGTGGAGGGTACTGGAGCATGAGAGGCAGCATGGCTGCTTGGGAAGCACAGAGGAGAAAGTTCACCTGATCAGCTCTGAAGAGCATGAAGATCCTCTCCAGCTACTGATTTCTGATTGGTGTCATTGGAAGAGAGATCAATTCATCTTAAGAATCAATATTTAGAAGCTCATTCCTCAATGCTGTTTATAAATGAACATGTACTAGAATTAAGTGTCATACTAGAGGTGTTGAAATGTGGTGCCTTGAAGGAAGATCTTGCTTTGAACTTAGTAAAAAATATGCAGCAATATCATCTGATTCAGAACTTAAGGGGATACCGAATGAAATTCATGTTTCTGCCATTTAAAATGTGCTAAATTTACTCCTTACACTGTGCAAGCCTCAGCTCCAGGTCTGAATTTGGCACTGTCTCTTTCTGGTCTGGTCCAGTATGGGAGATAACAGGAAAAGGGGATTGAGCCCACCATCTAGTGTATATGCAGTGTAATTCCAGAGTTCAAATTCCACCACACTGGCAAATTAGCCTCCTGGGAGCCATCAGGGAACACAGGATTTGTGTGAGCCCTTTGGGGCAGGATCCCAGCACAGGTGTCCTACCTGAGGTTCCTGGGCATGGATCCATCCTGGCGTTGGGAGTGAAAGCAGGAAGCACATCTCCATTTCAATCATCCTTCTCGAGAGGGACTTGCTCCTGTAGAGCAGGTGGTTGGGGTCAGTTTCCAGAATTTCCACTCCTGGCCTTTCCCTAATATTTCTTGTCCTTCAAGGAAAATAACTGCATTTTACCATTAGCTGACTGCAAAGTAAACCATAAAGTTCTCTCTCCTAAGGAAATAGTATTTTCAGTGCTCCTAGACAGGGAAGCCTGGTATTTTGGGTTTCTGCTTTTATTATACATGCATCTTAACATATTATGAGTATCTGCTTATTATCAGAAGTAGAAAAAAAATGTTATTTCTATCCTCAACTGAAGCATAAAGGACATCAGATAAAATCTTCACTATGTCTAAATGCAAGAAAAAACTGCGAGACACCTCTTAAGATGCTGTATTTTAAGTACTTTATGATTCCTGGGGCCTGCAAAACAGAAATAAATGCATCTGTACTCTGAAGGCCTCAGTGAAGGCATCAGTTGTTCTAAAAAAGGCTCTCTGGCTTACATGGGTTAGATACCTGTACGAGCTGTAGGAACCTCTGGTACCTACAGAGACTAAGCAGGAAGCATCCCTGAGGTTGGCAGGTGGGATGCCTTGAGGGGGGCACTAGATCACACCCCTGGGCACACAGACTGAGAACCCATTGTCTTCCCTGCAGCAGCCTTCAGCAAGGCTGGACATTGTGCTCTGCCTGGGAGCTGGGGAGCCACCAGGCAGCCCAGGCTGGGCAGTAGGGGGGGAGCCAACCTCCCACAAAACTCCATGCTTGGAGACAGGAGTTCCCAGCACACCAGCTGGGGCATGTCAATAGGACCAGGGATAACTGGAACAGGCTCTGAATGCCCCATCCTTGGAAGTGTTCAAAGCCAGGCTGGATGGTGCTCTGAGCAACCTGGTCTAGTGGAAGATGTCCCTGCCTATGGGAGGGCGGTGGGACTAGATGATCCTTAAAGTCCCTTCCAACCCAGGCCATTCTATGATTCTATGATACCTTGGAGGCCCAGAAATAGCTGGAGTGGAGAGCAGATGTCCCTGCATTGTTGGGAGAAGTTGGTGGGCCCTCTGGAGCAATGGCTCTCTAACACTCCTGGAAAAAATCCAGTTTTGAACAATAGCACTTCTTTCACAGGAACAGTCATTTTTAGACCTATTAATGTCACTGATCAGTGGCAGGAACACAGTTTCTCTGCAGTTTATCAGGAGTCCACTCACCAGATCTCCCAGAGCTTGTGTTAGTTTTCAGCAGCTCTCAAAGACCTACTGGGATGAACAGAATCTGCCCGCAGAGAGCAGAAAAAACATGGTGACCCCAGCACCACAGGGGACCACAGCGCTCTATATTCTTTTCTAATCACTATAGTGGTTTAGATTTTCTTTGAACTTGGATTTCATTCTTTCAGCTAAGACCTTCCTTCTGTCAAGGTGCCCTGAGTCTCTGGCACACGTGGGGAGACATTTGAGTCCAGTCACAGCTCCCCCTTTGTGAGGACAGGGCCAGTGGATTGCTGCCTTTTTGGATGGCCTCCAGTGACGCAGCAAACCAGAGTAAAGCCACTCTGCTGCCAGACCACACTGTGACAGGAGCAGACAGGGACCAGGGCTGCACCTCCCCCAGGTCACTCTGCATGTGCCCTGCCTGCCCTTACAGAGCTTCTCTCTCTGAGGCTGCATTTGGTGACTGGCCCAGGTGACAGCTCCACAGCCCATCAGACTCTCCTAAAGGAAAGCCTAAGTATTCACAATTACAGAGATGGACTAATTGAAAAGAACACCTAAACTGAACATACTGTTAGGCTGCAAAAAAATTTCTCTCTACTGAACACAGCAAAGCACTGAGCTGCTTTATAAAATGAGCTTCTAAAATAACCAAGAGACAAGCACATTCTGTACTTGGAACAAAGGTGCAGAGGGTTTTGCAGATAACCTTTTCAGCATCACCAACAGAAAAGGAGCTGCAGAAACACAGGAAGGTCCAGAAAGGAGTGATGCACCAGGGAAAAGGTGGTAGAAAGAAGGGATGCAAAGAGGGACTTCAAACTGTGGTACGGTCTTGCAGGCTTTCTCTGTGCCATAAAATGATGGGTGCTCAGCACTGAGCTCAGACCACAGAGCCAGCCAGCACAGACAGCTCACAGCCATCTGTCTGATTCTCATACCATGCAGAATGGGATGGTGGTACCCAACCAGGTTCCCAGTCTGCCCAAGAATTGATGGGGACTGTGCTCCTCCTTCTGTGTCAAACCCAGCAGCATGCCCAAAAGGGACAGTGGCAGTGGGGCTGGTGCCTAGGAAGCCACAACTACAGTTTAATTACCTAGTGTCAGTGTAACTCTGCTTTTGGTCCATCTCTTGCTCACAGAAAATAGGACACTAGACACTAGGTAAATAATAGTATGGAAGCAGTAGCTGTGCCCATTACAAAAAAAAGAGAAACTTCTTGAATTAATGGGTTTTTTTAAAAAAGGACAGCTGCACTATAGAGATCACTGTCACATCTCAGGGAGTGAATGCTGACATCCAACCAGCTGAATTATTGGAAAGTTTGTTTTCTTTTCATGGTATTTATAGCACCATCAAATCACAACTGCTTGAAGGACAACAAATTATTCAGCTTGCCAGTACCTCCTGCCCCTAGAACAGTTTGCTGGAATTAAGCTGGGTTCTGTAAAGTCTCTTATTCATCATTTTGGAAACTACCCTCCTGTTCAATACCTGTAGCATAAGACAGGATAGCAGACGATGGCTTTTGAGCTGACACTATTAATTTCCATTAATAAACCAGAAAAAGGCTATTATTTTTAACCAAATCACTACATTATTCATCTAACATAGACAAATGCTACATGCTGCACTTTGCAATAGTCCAAAAGGAGCAAGAGAGCCTTGCTGAAACAGAGCCTCTGCCCCAGCAAGGGGGGCAGCAAGGGGGGCACAGGCCTGGAGCTGTGCCACAGGAACCTTATGGAGCTGCCCACCACTTTTACCAGCTGCCTGGCACAGACCACATCTACACCTCATTCTGGACACAGGACATGGCATTTATTTGCACAGGGTGAAGTGGATTAATCTGGGCAGTGATAACCAAGGGAAAAGAAGTCACTCTGAACTCAAGAGATGCTACAAGAGAGACAATTAAACCTAAGGTATTCTTCCCATCTGGGACAAACTCTCCCAGGAAAGGATATGCTCCAGCTTCCTCAAGTTTTCTGCATGTTTTAAGATGTGCCCATTGCCTTCCGCACACATCAGCACACAAAAGTCATCAGTTTCCTTCTACACCTGAGGGCTGAAGCAGAAAATGAGGAAGGCTGCCCTTGACAGAGGATCCCAGCACAGCCTGGACTCTGAGAGGTGGCTGAGGCTTTGCAGCTTCCTCCTGGACTGTCCCACCATTTCCTCAGTCTGCTGGGTTTTGAATCATGATTTACTCTTGCTGCAGACATGGAAGCAATTTGCCTTCTTACAGCCAGAGCCTGCCTGCCTCTGCTGCCTTGCCAGACATGAATAGAAGGTAAACAGGCAGATGGGCTCACAGATTAAACTTCAAAACCAGTCAGAAGATTTATCCCTGCAAAAAACTCAAGCCAGAGGCAGCCCTGGGGCCGGACTCAGCTCATGAGATGACAGATGAAGGATGTTGAGTACAGCTTTCACAGCTGAAAAGGGAAAGTTAGCCAGAGCTGTGGCCTCAGCTGGAGGAGTACACCAAGTGTGCAGCCACCCCACAGCACAGGCCACTGCTGCAGCATCAAGGATGGATTCACTCTTCCAGTGTCCAGACTTCAAGGGATCAGTGCTCATTGATTTGCAAGATAACTCAGGCTGCTGCTCAGCCCAAGGTTTGGCTATACAACCATACAGGGAGGTGTGTGTAACAAGCAATGCCACTCTGACTGCAAGATGAAGCATTAAGCCAATAGACATGTTTGAACACAAATCAATTGTCCCTTATAAAATTATTCCTTTTCATGGATTTAGAATGACTTCAAGCCAGAAAGGCTTGCACTCAACAATGCTTGTGTCAGCAAAGGGATAGTTGGAAAGGCTTCCTTGTGTGCAGGTTGTTTTCTCTCACTGGATGAAGCTGTTCCAGACCCCAGCCCCATTAAGATGTGGACTGAATGCACCTCCTGGCTGCACGGAACAGCTGACAGCGTCTCGGGCCTAAGGAAAAGCAGAAAGGTGAGCACAGAGTGTGAAATCCATTGCCATGTTTCACATAAACAAAGCCAGGGAAACAAATATCAGCACACAAGTATTCTTAGGGATATAACTGGATGCTCAGAAAAATCTTCCTTGAAAAATAGTACTAGGCACAGGTAGGACATCTTCCCCTGGGAGACAAAAGCATTGTGGCAGCCTGCAGAGCCCAGAGGCTGAAGTTTGTGCTGTTCTGCCAGAACATCAGAACTGCACCTAAACTTTCCCTTCCAGTTGTTCTCCTGAGGGGGAAGCAGAACCATCCATGAGGTCTCTTTTCACCTTCCTCACACTTGCAGAAACAATGTGCTCTTCTGTGGACAAAGCCTTGAGTCACCGCTCCCAGGTCACTCCCTGAGGGCTCTGCCTGCAGAGACTGAGCCACCTCGCAGTGAGGCTGTGACAAAAAGCTGGAATCATTACACCTTCACTCTTTCTGCTGGAAATGAACATTTCTGCAGTTCAGGAACTGGTCAGAGGGAAACAGCAGAGGAAAAGAGCATAAAAATGTAGGTAGTTGCTGCTGCAATCATCATTACTGGACACCTCCTTTCCAGCTAAGACTGGGAGGTAACACCCAGTCTGCCAGAGCCACTTCCCCCCAGAGCAGGAAGAACTGGGGCTAGAACAGACATCTTTGAGTTAAATTCTCATCTCTGCCTTATTTCCAACACTCACTCCACGTACAGCTGGTGACACTAACAGCACCCAGAACACCTCTTCTGCTGACAGCTGCTGGAGGCTGGGCTGGAAGTGGTGTGGAGCTGGGAACTCTTGTTCCCAGAGAGAAGCCCCAAGGCCTGGTGGGGGTGTGCACTTTCTACCAAAAACATGAAGCGAGTGGTGTAAAATCATCAATGAGCGAGCACTGGTCAATTTACAACAGGAACCAAAAAATCCTGCCTTTACAGATAAGTGAATTAGCAAGCCTCAAAGTCTTCCACTGGCCTAGACACACAATCTGATCCTGAAGGATTTACATAGTTCTGGAATGGACGCCTATGAAAGCTGAAAATCCATGATTTTTTTATGACTTAAAACCAGTCACGTTACATACATTTTATTTAATAAAAGTTAAAAACACGTACAAAAATGCAGTTCCATTTCCTTAAAATATAGGCTCAAAATAAAAAGACTGAACAGTAGAGTTCAGGCAGTAAAGTGCAAAGACAGCAGCTATGCCAGTCATGCTTAATCCATAAATAACCCTTACACAGCAGGAAGGAACAGAAAGAGCAGACACAGCCACACCGCGGCACAGCTATTCACGCACATCCACAGAATGATCCACACATCCCAGAACGGGCTGCCAGGAATTGCAGGCCAGGTACACCCAAATAAGGAAGGAGCAGTTGCTTTTCCACATCGTTACACACATACATGACACACTTTTTAAAAGTCTGTATTCGCCAGTCCACTGTTTCCCCCGCCCCCGTAATGCAACAAACATGACAATTTATATAATTATGACACGAGTTTCCAAACTGTTTTCTCAGGTGAGCACCATAAATGGTCAGTTTGTAAAAAAATGAAGTGCTAAACTGAGACAGGACATGCTTCTGCTGGTTAAAAGCATGCAAAAACAGCATCCAAAAGCCAGACTTCTTATTCTAAGGGATTTCTGAGGAAAAAAAAATCAACCAAAAAATAAGAGCAGCAACATCTTTGTTCACCACAGAAACTTGGAAAACTGGGTAATAACAGAGAACAGCAACACCACAAGGATCCACTTCACCAGGAAAAGAGGTTCCAACTGAGCCCTTTGGAGAGTCCAAAGCAAGGTCCACACACACGTACACCGGGGTCAGTGGGATTACAGCACGTGTCAGTGAACAGGGTGTGGGCCTTTATAAGGTCAGGCACAAAAACTTCAGTACACTTAGCACAATACTCCAATTTAGTGCAGTTTGAAAACTTACCACTGTTAATTATAGCTATAGACTTTAGTGTAAAAAATAATGACATAGTTTGCTTTAACTGAAACAGGTCTCTGCCGATTTCAGGAAAGTGCCAGTTGAGGTCGGCAACTCAGCACTTACATAAATGAGATCCATGCTTTGCCCACACTGGGAGGCAAGACCAGCATTTCAGAACAAAGCAGGAAAATAGAGAGTGCATTCCTAGTTATCCACAGTTGATGCATACAGGAAAAAGAATCCTTCTCAGTGCTCCACTATTCAGTGCAGGAGTGGCTGAAGGGAGAAGAGTCCAGAAGGAATAAGCACTCCAGAAATATTTCATTCAGTGGGGAAGCTGTCTCCCAGCAAAACACCTGGTGCTTTGCTCTACTGTCAGCTCTGCTACAGTACATACACACTCCTCCTGCACCACGGGAACGGAGCAGTCCGGTTGTGCTACGGGCGTTGTGTTGCTCACACCATGCAATTACAACACAGCACTCCTGCAGCCATTGGTTCCATCTCTTAACTATCATTACACTTTTGTGTAAAAGAAAATCCATTCAACAGGGAGAGTGTATTGTTTAATAGAAAAGGGTGATTTTATACAAAGTACTGTGGAGAAGTATAAGGCCACATGAAGAGCATCATCAAGTTGACACAGTGGCTATTACTTAACTCAACACACAGTATTTCCTCTGGTGCATTGATACAGTTAAAAGAAAGCCTTGAACAATTTTCCTATAAGGTGCACAAGCATCCACAATACAAAAAAAACCCCTTTAATTTTTTATTTCTCCTCTACTCAAAAAAATATAAAGAGAGACCCACTAATTCTTCATGGGCTATCTTGCCATTTTTGCATTTTTCAGTTTATTCTGATATGTTGGGTTTAGTAAGACCAAAAATAAAGCATAATTTTTAGTGTCAAAATTTCTAAACAAGTGTTTGTGCTTCTACCTCCATCAGAGTAGTCAGGCTCCTCCAAACTTTCAGTGGAGGCTCCAGTGGAGTGTGGACTTGGGAATGCTTCTACCAACAGCCACATCGGCTTCTACTTGCAAAGGGTATAAATTCACAGAATGTTGAGGATTTCAGCACTTGTATTCTCAAATAAGGTCATTCTGGTTTGGTTTGTTTTAAAAATGACTGACTCACTTTGATCTCCAATGTACCTGCATCCTGAGGGTGTAGGAGCTCTAGCCCATTGCAGGATCAGGATTTGCAAGTGTGAAAACACCAATCAGTATGAGTTACCAAATAGCGTTTACAAAACACTCTGAATGCAATAGTTTAGGTTTACTGAAAAGGAGTTTCCAAGACTCTGGGTCTCATCCAGCACAGCCCTACTAATGCAAGTAATTTGCCTGCAAGACCAAAATGAACAAATACAAAATATATTTGGTATAGAAAATAGTACTATAAAAATTAAAAACCATCCTGTTTTACTGTCCATCAAAATATTAACAGCAAGCATTACAAGTAATTTTTTTTTAACCTATTGCCAAAATAATTTCCAAGGAGTTCAACTTTCCTGAAGTGCTGGTGATTGCAATTGCCCAAGTACTGAAAAAAAACAAACAGGGAAGGGACGAGAAAATATGATAGATTTCTCACATAGCACTATCAACAGAAGACCCTAACCTGCAGGAAACTAAAGTACACACAAGCATGGGGAAAGCAAGAGCCATTGGCCATTCTGCTGCCATCGAAGCTCTTCCTGATCTTCAGAAACTTTGCAGGGAAGGTGCTTCTTCACTCTAGCCCTGGCAGACAGGTGACGGCACGGGGATGAGCATACTGAGAGCGCTGCTGCTCTTGGGTTTCTCTGCTGTGGCAATTCTGCTGAGTTTGCCAACCTCTGTCTGCCAGCTGGGGGTTTTCTTGGTGCTCATGTGGCGGCGGGTGTGCTTTGTCAGGTGGTCGCTGCGCATGAAGCGGCGCTCGCACACCGGGCAGGAGAACTTCTTCTCGCCCGTGTGCGTTCTGCGGTGCCGCGACAGCTCGTCCGAGCGGGCAAACTTCTTGTCGCAGCCGTCCCAGTTGCAGCTGAAAGGTTTTTCTCCTGCAGGACACAAAGGAAGCATATGTTACTTTTGAGACGATGTGTTGTAGTCTTACCAAAGAACTAACTTAAGATCTGCCTTGCAAAAACCAGTGAGCTCCACAGAACGGCTCATCTCTGCAGTCAACCTAAGATTAAGCTAAAGTTCTGTTCCAGAGAAAAATAATAGGTATCATTTCCACTTATTTCCTCGTATCTCTCTTTAAGTGTTCTTTATTCTGGTTTTTCAGTTGTCCAAAATCCCAGTTTAAAGAAATAGAGCCTTCAGGAAGCTGCCTTATCCACTGACTGAACTAGAAGCAAGCCCCTGTCCCCGTCCTTGTGTATCCACATCTCTCTGGTTGCAGCAGGTCATCCACAAATACTGTGGGCAAACAGGAAGCTGGAGTGGAGCCTCGGGGTCCTACTGCTCCAGTGATCCAGTCTCACACACAAACACATGTCAGTGAGCACTCCTGAGGCAAAGCCTGTCCTACCAGCCCCCCACAGACCAGAAAGGGCAGCAGTCAGCAAGGCTGCCCACATCAGCTGCTGCTCATCCTGGGCCACTGCTGAACATCCCACCTGTCCTGAACAACCACTACTGCAACTACTGCCTGCAACTCCCACAGAGCTCCAGAAAAACATCTACCATGTGGCCCAAAATTATGGGAACGCTTTGGAGCAGAAGAGAAGGGACCTGCAGAAAGGTAGTCCCACAGGAATGTTCTTACTTCAAGTATTGAGAGTAAAGTCTGTGTCTGCTGGATGTGCTATCATCTAGCTAGTCAGCGTGCAGGGAAAAGGCAGAAAAAGCTGAATGCGCACAAAGCAAGGCACTTGCTGTTAGTCTGTTTATCCTGGAGCATGGGTTTAATTCAAGAGCCTCTCATGCCAGAAGCAGAAGCAACATTCTACCTCTAAACTAGGGTTTACAAGAATTATCCGCTTCATATAGAGGTTAAGCTCTTTCCCCAAAGGAACTGTAAAATCAAGCTGCCAAACTAATGCAAATCCCATCATGCAAGGTGACATCCAATGAACCAGAGACTGCGGGGTAACAGCAGGTAGGAGAAAACAGTCAAGGAAAACCAAAAATAGACAGAACTATTCTATACCAATCTCCCACTATGCCTATCCTTCACCGTCAAAAATAATCCCTGAGAAAACTCAAAGTTAATTTAACAAGATCCTGGAACCAGAAAAAGGATACATAAAACACATCTAGACTCTTTCCACACTGACCCAATTTATGGAGCAAATCAGTTCATATTAATTACAAATAAATTTCATTTACCTCTAAAATTCCCCTTCTGTAATTGAATAAACTGTTAAACTCCTGTAGGAGCTCTAGTTCCTAACACAGCAACCCAAAATCTCAATGCATTCCCATTGAGCCTGAACAAAACTCGGAAGGAACAAAAAAAAAAACCCAAAAAAAACCCCCCCAAAAAAAAGACCAACTACCTGTAACATGTTTTGCTTACACCAGACCTCCCCATGCTCCAAAACAAGGGACTCACACAATTCATTTCAATCTAGTCCAGATGGCAGGATTCCACTTAGATCTAAACACAGGCACACAGACGGCAAAGCTTCACTACAACTAAAGCCTGTGAAATTCAACCAACACTACAGGGTCAGCTGAGGTCTCTGAACAAAGTATGGCTTGTTTTGCTTGTCCATGGAGAGTGAACATTCCTTCCAACCCCGAGATGAGCAGAAGCTTCCCCATCACCTGCTTCTTCCCTTTCCCACCCCACTCCTGCAGAAAACGTGCATTTCAGCACTTCAGCACCCCCACGGAAGCCAGAGCGCTCTGGTACGCACCAGTGTGGGTGCGAAGGTGGGCTTTGAGGTGGGAACTTTTGAAATAGGTTTTCTTGCACCCAGGGAAGTCGCAAACATAATTCCTCCGCCTGGAGAAATCCATCTGGGGGGCGCAGGTCTGACCAGAAGCGATGAACACGGGGGCAGGGGCGAGGGGCAGTAACTTGGTGCTGCCAACAGTCACCACGGTCTGTGGGCACTGCGGTGTCTGCGTGACAGCGGGCTGTGGGAGAACCAGCATGACAGTCCCCTGAGGCACAGAAGGTCCCATGAGCACAGGCTGGGAGAGCGGGGCTGTCTGTGGTAAAATAGGTTTCATGGGAGTTGAGAGTGCTGGAGTTGAAGGCTTGACGTAGGCATTGATCATGCTGCTTTGTCCATTTAAAGGGATCATTTGACAGACAACCTGGGGGCTTGAGACAGGGGCAAGTGTCACTGGGGTAGCTCTTTTTTGCAAGTCATTCTCACAATTCTTTGGTAAGTGGGTCTGCGGTGAAACAGGCCGGACTGGTAGTTGCCCTTTATTGGTCACAATTTCGCTGGAGTCATGTGCATAAGGCTGATGTACTGGAGAGGTTTTGTTGATTAAATCATCCACAGCACACGTGTCCTGTGGCAGTCTGGAATGTTTTCGGTCATCCGCTCCACACCAATCTCTGGAAGTGCTGTAGCCTGAAGTTACCTTTGTTTTCTCTTGCACAGCAGGAATGTGATTGTAAGCAGAACTATCACCTGTGTGACGTATGACACTCGTTGCCATGGCCCTGCAAGGCTGAGGTACAGAGGATTCAGAGATCACTGGCTTCTGAGCGCACTGTTGCCCCACGCTGAGAACAGATGGCTTGGTTATGGGAGAGGCACCGGTCGCTGCTGTGACTGAGCAGGCAGCTGTGTTTGCCACGACAGTCCTTGGTTTGGAGTAAGTGACTTGTGAGGACAGGAGCGTAGCTGCAGACATCTCAACGAAGTCAGGGCTGTGCGGAGGGGTCATGCACTGCAAAAAAAAAAAAAAAAACCCACACCAGTGTGGATCAGTGCAATTCCATAGCACAGTTTTCCCATATCTTTACTCTGAAAAATAAAATTACATGCCCTCTCCCAGCATCTCAATGTGCCTCTTAAGACAAACTGAATAAAGTACACTGCTGTGGTTTAATCCCAGATGGCAACCAAGTCCCATGAAGCTCTCTCATCCTCCACCCCCAGATGGATGGGAAGGAGAATCAGAAAAAGGTAAAACCTATGGGTTGAGATAAGAACAAGTTAATTCTGATACAGGAAAATACAATAATAAAATATTAATTGTAATAAAAGGCAGATAAGAAAGTAAGAAAGCCCCAGAGAAACAAATTATGCACAGTACAACTGCTCAGCACCCACCTGGCCTGACCCCAAGCAGTGATCAGTCCTTTCTGGCCAACTCCCCCCACTTCACACACTGAACATGATGCTCTGTGGTATGGATTATCCCTTTGGCCAGTTTGGTCAGTCCTAGCCACACTCTCTCATGGCTTCTCCTCCTCACTGGCAGAGGAGACACTGAGAAGTCATTGGCTTAATTGTTGCTGAGCAGTGCTTACTTTCAAACATCAGTGTGTTATCTGCGTTATTCTCATCTTAAATCCCAAAGACAATACTGTACCAGCTATTAGGATGAAAATTAACTCTATCCCAGCTGAAAACAGGACAATATGCACCCCATATTCTATGCCATTTACATCATGCCCACACTTTTCAAAACAACCCAATTAGCCATCATTATTTTTCCTGTCTTTTGATACAGGTATCATTCCCTTAGTCTATGGGCCATCTCTCTAAGACATCTGTTGAGTTCATTCATGCATCACTTGGGCTCCAATTCATAGCAGTTCTTCAGGGCAGGAAAGATGGTGTGTGGTGTTGGATTCCTGCCTACGGAAGTCAGTTCTCATTCCATCACTGCTGCGTTTGTCCAGTTTCATCAAAGTTTGCTCTTCATTAATCTGGGTGATTCCTACTGTAATACCCTTGATGTTGCATGGAGCCTGC
>VZUI01043698.1:0-41542 GCA_013401135.1 Cettia cetti | reverse complement strand
AAAGGAAAGGAAAGGAAAGGAAAGGAAAGGAAAGGAAAGGAAAGGAAAGGAAAGGAAAGGAAAGGAAAGGAAAGGAAAAAGGAAAGGGGAAAGGAAAAGGGGAAAAAGTCATCAAACCCCAAGGGGCTTGATGGGTAACTGTTGAATAATAGAGCCATCCTCCCATTTCCCAGAAGCTTTGGATTGCAGTTCCACAATGCAATAGGCCTTTTTAGGAATTGAAGCAGAGCATAAGAATTAGAAAGTAGCTACTGTAATAAGCTAATACAGTGAAAGCCTTAATGGCTGTTGATTTATTTAGCATAGCTGGCAGGTTTTGTTACAAAGTGATGCTTCAAAGAAAAGCTTAATATCATTGAGAGATGAGATGTAATAGTCTTTTTGTTCAGTTTCTGAGGTGATGCTAGAAAAAGGTGATCTTCAGAGTATAGAATGTATTTGAAAGGCTTTGAAACTTTAAAAACTACTTTGAGCTAAAAATGCTAGTTTTGTGAAAGCTTTGATAGTATTGGGAACCAGCTATAAAGCTCAAGCAGTTTCACTCTTGGAAGTTCTTATGGTCTTCATTTGTTCAATCAGAGTATCATTTAAACCAGCTTCTCTTAAGTTAAAAGGAATGTGTAGAGTAAGTGTATAAAAGCATTTTAGGGAAGACACCAGACAGATTTTTTTTTTTTAGTTTTCATGTGACAAGTGGTACAGAACCCCATCAAACAATAGTTTGATAAAAAATTATAGGTTTAGAGAGCATTTTTGCAATTTGTGTAGTAGAAATGTTACTGAGTAGTAATTTTCCAACTATTCCATCTGTAGATGGAGCAAAAGGGGTGGGGGGCAGGAATCTGACTAAATAGGAACATCAGTCTGATTGGTGGAAGAATCTACTCCTCGCAGGAGGGCTTTGTCCATCCATATTCTACACCGTGGTCTTTCATCGTGAACCAAGACTGTTAATTTAAGAAATAGCCCTGCAACATTTTCTTAAATATGTACAAGCATGAAGTACCTCTTGCCCTAGAGAACAGTGTAGGTCCTTTCTGGTGAACTTCCCCAGGACTCAACAAGTAAATGGATGGATAATTTACACTAATATTCTTCATAGAATCCCAGAATAGTTTGTGTTGGAAGAAACCCTAAAGATTATCTAGTTGCAAACCCCCTGCTGTGGGCAGGAACACCTCCAACCGATCAGATTTCTTAGAACCCCATCCCACCTGGCCTGGAACACATCCAGAGAAAGGAGGTCCGTAACCCACCTTGATAGTAAAGAATTTCTTCCTAACATCAAATATTATAATATGTAATAAGTATCTAATACTATCTGTATCTGCTCTTAGAATGTGCATGGAATATTTATAGTTGGTCATCCTTTTAGTAAAGAGAAATGTAAGATAAACACTGTCTAAACAATTACCATTTGATGATATTCTATGCAGAGGAAGCTTATGAAGATAAGCTGTGTTTTAAACATACATTTTCAAGAACTCAATGTATTAAGTGATGATTGTGTCTCTCCCACGTGTTGTCAGATTTATCCAACTAAGCAGGTTGACTATCTAATGTATTATAGTCACAGCTTCAGCTGAAGACAGGGAGATTTCAAAACAGTTTGAAACATGTTATGGGTTTCTGCAAAACCAAGGTGCACCTCATGCTACTCTGCATACTTCCTGCTACTTGAGATATAACTAAAATATATTATCTGCTTCCGTCTGACTCCTGGAGACAGTGAAAATCACTTCCAGTTTTTTCTCAAATGGGGAGAATTGAAGTGTGCACTTTAAGGGCACTGGCTATCAATTTGAGTTGTACAGATTAGCTTGGTGATACAATCAGAGTGTAAGACTCTTAATGTCAAAATTGCAATGTTCCCAAACTGCATGAAAGGGTAGAATGATAAAGGTGGGTTTGTTTTTCAAAGAACCAAAGTTAAGTACCAAGACCATAGTGTGGTATCCTCTTGTATCTTGTATATTGAATGGGCAGCACAACCTTTTACAAAAACTGTAATATAAATATGTATTGAATAATTATGCTTCTTTTGTTACTTCATAGGTTTTTTTGACTAACAAAGTATTTAGAAGGTTATATGACTCTTTTTCCCAACAACGCAAGCAAGGGGAATGAATTATCCATTTAAAAAATCAAAACAGATATTTAAATGGAGATGGTTGATAAAATTGCATGCACAGATGCTTCTTATTTGTCATTTCAGTTAAAATGCAATTATATTCCCTAATTTGTTTATATTAGTGTAATTACTCCACAGGGAAAAAAAAAATTATTACCAGGGTACAGAAGCACTTCCATTACAGCATTTGTGTGTGTACAGAAAACACAAGACCATTACTGTCTCATAGCAGGGTGCACAGTTTTATCACACGTTGAAAAAATCACACCCAGGGAAATAAGTCAAATTTTTCAGTCACTCAGGATCATAGAGAATGATTACTCTAGACATCAACATTCATCAGATATTAAGGTGGTTTACTTTTTTTTTTTTTTTTTTTGGCTGGGCAGCAAACTTGCGAAGAAGCGCAAGGATGCGATGGGAACCACCCGTCAGGAGATGACCCACATGGTGAATGCCATGGACAGGAGTTACGCCGACCAGAGCACTCTGCATGCAGAGGATCCCCTGTCAATCACATTTATGGACTCGCATAACTTCAGCCCCAGATGTAAGTAGACAGTGATAGATACTCCAGAGTGTAGGTGAATATAGAAACACAGAAAGCAAATCTGCTTTTCAAGGAAAATTGTTTTATGCTCCAGGTTTTCAAGGAATGCTGGTAAAGCAAAAGGTTGAGTCGGGATGTTTGTATGTTGTCCTTATTGAAATGTGGCAAATTATTTAATTAGATATTTGTGTGTGCCTCCACTATGCAATGATATTTGTTTTAGGGGAAGAGTTATACTTCTAGAATACCTCAGTTAAAAATTAAAATAGAATTTTCCGTCATAAGACTATTTAATGCCAACATGTTAAATATTGCTGCATAACACCATGTCTGTAATGAATAATAAGATGACGTCTAAATTAATTTCTATTTTTTTTGGCAGTAAGGACATTACAACAGAAGGAAATATTGAACAATTTTCATTGCTGTTTGTGAAGTTTAGGAGCAAGCTTGTTAATATATCTGCAAATTTGTTGTGTTCATTTTTTGTAGACATACCGACTGCTTTTGAAAAGGTTTGGGTATCTGACTGTTAAGGGTCATATCTGCCACTGTTCAGCACTCTTGCCTCCAACATCTTCACTATACCTTGCCAAAAGCAAGGTACTCCACTGGCAAGACTGAATATTTCAAAACCAGTGTATAAATTACAAAGGAATACAATTGTGCCATGGAGCTGGTAGGAACCTGAGCTTCTCACAGCTCCATGGACTTGTGGCTTGGCTTTAAACAGATCTGAGCTGCTTCTGAACTGCCATCATTTGGGAATGACACTCCATATCTCTTCTTGTCTCCCATACTGCTTACCATCCTTGGGCAAAATCCATCTATTTAGACTCTTAAGCTCTTTCCTGGTTGTTGTAAATGAAATGGGTTTTGGAGGAGGGTTTATTGCTTGGTTTGTTGAAGCATATCAAACTGCTAAATGCTAGCATTTCAGGTGTCTCATAACCAAATTATAAGTGGGAGTATCAGCCTGGTGGTTTTTCTACACAGTTTTGGCTGGAACAGTTTGAAAAGTCTCCAAAGTTTGATATCTTATTGGCATTGAAATTTGTGGAGACAGGATTGCAGAGACAGTTTGATATGGACTGTAATGGTAGATCCCAAGCTAAGAATTTATCAGGAATCTACATGATTATTGGTGAGCCAGGGCTGCTAGGCACTAATACAGCCTTTCAGATGGACTGATGTGATGCCAAGAGCCCATGAGCTCCTGTCACCACAGCTGTCCTTTTTTGCCTGACTGGTAAACAAGTTGGACATCACCAGTTTCTAGCATCCTAGAAATGTGATTTTTTTGCATATTGGAGGATTTGTGTCTTCTGACCATTGTCCGTGCTGAGACAAGTCTTTGAAGCTTTCAGGGTTTCTTGTTATGTGAGAAACTTTCAGGCAGATTGTTTGAGAACTGGAGCTTAATTCTGTTACAGACACTTTGATGTTATAATTTTTTGTTCCAGACTGGAACATTCTACCATTTCTGTCCAAAACAGTGCATTTATCTCTGCACGGTTCTAGCTGTGATAATAAAAGATAAAATTCTATGAATTTTTTTCAGACATCTGCATCTGTATATCTGTGATTTTCCTATACTCATTATGAGCAATCTCTTCAGTACTGAACATTAAAAAAGCTATTAGCAGTAAAAATGTATATAATTTATTTTAATTATGGAAAACTTTATAGAAATACCATTTTATTTTGAGATTAGCTATTCAAGTATTACATGAGAGGATGGGTTTAAAAAGAAAGAACTGAGTTCTATGAAAGTGAACCTTTATTGTGAAGTGAAAAAAACAATAGCGAAGGAGGAGCCCTTTCAAAAACTAAATTGCATGTAATGTCTTCTTTATTTCATTTCAGTAAGTATCTCTTTGCTCTTATCATTACATTTCTGAAGTCTGAAATCACTGCCTTTCATACCTCTTTTATTCAGGATGCTTTATGGAACTGTATTCATTCTGGTTTTCTCTTGTAATAACATTAATGGAGTTTAGATATCTCTTGGTCATACTCTGAAGTATATTGTTTTTATTCTTAAAAATACACAAATTAAGAGTAATGTTTTTCTTCATGGGCTTTGTTTTCCTACAGTGCCCAATGATCCACTTGTGCCGACAGCTGTGTTAGGTGAGGACCCTAGTCCTTCATTGTCCATTCCTGCATGAGTTCTGTCTCCTTGCATGGTTGAACGTTGAAGCAGCTTGTTTTATAGTAAAACTATGCTGTTGCCAGAAAATAATTTTACACTCAGATCATCAATTCAGAATTAGACTGACAACAATTTTAGAATAAAAACTATTTTATCTTCTCCTTAAGAAGTTATTCCTAGTCAATGCTAACTGAGTAAATGAGGAAAAATGTAAATAGAAAATACTAAAAGTTTTCTCCCTAGAGGTTTGAAACTGAATCCAATAAACTGACATGCAAAACTAGAGCTCTAATAAGAGATCTTTAAAATAAAATTCAGGTCCACATTAGCATTTTTTGGCACCCAGAGTTCAATTTTCTAAGTAACAAAAATGAAAAGAAAAATTAAAAATTGAAAAACTTTCAAAATATCTAAGATGAAATAACAACTTTCTTTGCATGTTCTGAACAAGTACTTCTGTATGTCCATATTAATTGCATAATTCAATTGGCAGTAGTAAATTTTTTCAGCCTTGTATTTACTTTAAAAAGAAGTACATTGAAATGGACAGGCTGTATATGTCTGTGCTGCATCTAACACTCAGTGCAAATTTTAGAGTTGTTGAGGTGGGTTTTGTTTTTTTTTTTAATAAGAAGATAGAATTATAATTTGTACCCAAACTCTTGGTTGGATAAACACAATGTGCAGTATTCAGTTTCAGTCACTGAGGTTATTTTAGGAAAAAGGACAAATATCAGGAAGTGGATGTGAATGAAGACATGTTGAAAAGAAGATTCCTAGAAGTAAAGCTTAAAGGGACCTGGGGGCAATGAAGTCCCTTCTCTGTTTTGAGAATGGACATTATACATATAATACAGATTCTTTCTGGAAATTATCTCGTGTTTTAAAAAATTATAGCAAACAGAATTTTGCTCTTGCAGTGGAATGCTTCAGTGCCTCAGTCCTCCTTAGTAAGAACAAATTCTAAATCATATCAATAATGTTTGGGACCCAAAGGTCAATTTTCTGAGTATTAATTACCACTAACTGGGTGTTACTATTTAGTATTATTAATGCTCATACCTAGTTTTTCCTAACTAGGCTAATCTAGACTAATTTCCAATTGCTGTGGATAGAGCCATTTCCTTTTGAGAGACTCACAGAAAATACAGAAAACTGGCACATTTCTGTCCTTTCAAAACAGTCTTTTACACATTGAAAGGCTCATGTCCTTGATTATTTCTCTTTTAGTTGAGTTTAACCCAGTTCTTTCACTCATAATTTGTAGGCGATGTTTTCTAAATTTGTTGTCGTTATTTTCCTCTGAATGCTTTCCAACTTTCCAACTCATAGGCTGAATTTTAAATTTCAGTGCCCCTAATCAGATAGCATTCTTAGAAGTATTAATGCTGAGCTGAGTGGAACGGGTACTCCCATGCCCCACTTTTACTGTTTCTGTTAACTGAACTGTATACTCTCCTTTTTATCATGTTCATGTTGCTGACTTGCATTGAGTTACTACCTGTTAAAATCACAGTTATAATTTTCCAGTCCATTACTCCATTCTGTAGTTACATATTTGACTTCCCTTTCCAGCACACGCTGTTGTTGCATTCATCATTCAATTCACCTTGTTGATTTTTGCATTGTCTCCTAAATAATCAAGATAACTTTGAAACCTGATCCTGTGCTTGTGAAGTGCTCATGGTGCCTTCCCACTCAGAGCCGTACTGCCATGATATTTTCTGCTGTGGCAGACACAGTTACAGACAGCTGTGAATACCAAGGGCAAGGAACTAAATGAAGAACAGCTTAATAGTCTGCTTTTTCATCTGCTGGTAATGATATTCTGGGCATGATAATTTCCTCATATAAGCAAACCATTGATAGTTGGAAGAGGTACTAATTTCATTGAGTGGACTGAAATAGTGGAGAGAAGTGTAAAAACTTTTGGGCACACCGTGCAGTAAAAGCTGGGTATCTGTAACCTTGTTCCTTTGGAACTGCATCATTTGGCCTACTCCATTTTCATATAGCCTTTGCTCAGCCCAGCATGACAAAACAGTTTTCTTCTGCCTTATTTAGAGAAGAGGAATATTTTATGGGTTCTAAATCACAGAACACTTTTTTTATATGAAACTCTTACTCAAAATTCTACTCCATATTATTTTGCAGCTATACTAATTTTCTTTTTCTTCATGTATGGGTTATTAATGCTGCTCTCCATTCTGTGTACATTAGCACTTAGTTAGTATGACAATTTTACTTTTCCCAAGTCCCTGTTATTACTCTGATAGTATAATAATGTGGCCCTTATATTTTTTAAATGGCTTTCATTGTTACCTATTGTGAAGATTTAACAACTTTGAATGTCACTTTTTAGCCATTTTCTTATATAGTCCTGAAATAAATTTCTCATGTTCTGTTCACTCATTGTTTTTTGCTGCTTCAATGGGTTAAAGTGCCTATTACTGGTAAGTAGTCTGTGAGGAATGGGGAAAACTACAAATCCTGAGGTGGTTTGAAATGTGTGTGATTTAGTACTGGTAACACTGCAATAAAAAGTGACTGCTGCATGTCACTCACCTTGTTAGGCAGGTTAGTGAGGCATAAATTAGGTTCTGAAATTAGCAACTTGGGTGACTGTTCAAAGAGTCGAGTTTCTCGAGAGATTTAATTTCAGAGATGCCCATTAATAGTGTTTGAATTTTGGTGTAATTGTACACAATCCAACCCTTGAGGCAGTCATTTTCTGCCTCCTAATCTAGATCCTTTGCAAGGAAAATGGTAAACTGATTTCAAAGAAGTTTAGGAGGGTTTGACTACCCACTTCTCATTTCAGTAGGTACTTAGATTAGAATTTTTCTTCCTCTGCAAATTAATTTGATTTGATAATTTCTAATTTGAGTAAAATTATTATTTCACAGAAGGGATTGACAAATGACCTCATGCAGCTTTGACATTTGGTTTTGATATGAGAATTCGTGTAGCACAGAGCGTTAAGAAACTTCTTTGCTTACACAGGGCAAAAAGTTGTGACTGAAATCAACACACTCAATTCAAGTTTCATCTTTCCTACTAAAAGAACTGAGTTAAAACGACCACTCCATATGGCTGATTCATCTTCCTAAGTGGAGGTGGTGTTCAGAAGTGATGGCATAATTGCTTCTCTTTTTTACTGGGTTCTCAATTCACTCTTTGTTGGCTTTAGACAAATGATGTGCTGATACCACTATGGAATTATTCTAATTTATTGTTTAGGGTGTAATATAGCTATTGATATGTATTAGCTCTTAAAAAGTTACTTTGGTTGATAGTCTGGAGTTTCCAAGTACATTAATGTCAGAAAGTTTTGTAGCTGGAAATAAAATGCCCCTCAGACATCTTTATTGTTGGATGAAGAACTGCAAACTTTTGTATGTGTTAAATTCTTTTATGTACTTCACAGTATTTATATACTTCACAGTATTTATGTGCTGGAGAATAAGTGCTTCGTGTTCTCAGAAATTAGAGATGTTTTTGAAGAAAGAGATTCAAAATAGATGCTGATATGTATAGCAGCAGGTGTTACTGTTCTGTGGGTACATGATGCACTGATTTTTTGTGAATACAGATGAAAATCACAGTGCAACAGCAGAGTCCAGCCGACTCCTGGATGTTCCTCGTTATCTCTGCGAAGGCACAGAATCCCCCTACCAGACTGGGCAGCTGCACCCTGCCATCAGGGTGGCTGATCTCCTGCAGCATATTAACCTGATGAAGACCTCTGACAGCTATGGATTTAAAGAGGAGTATGAGGTGAGATCTCCAGTGGTGGGGCTTTGCTAGGAAAAATCCCTTTGAAATGGCCAGGCTATTGTTTGCATTGCATTGCAAAAGGATGGAACTAAATGTCAAGGGTTTAAGTGAAAAACAGATTAACAGGCATAAGATTCTTTTATATGTAACCCAAAAGTGAAATAGTAAATGGAGTCCAATGGTTTGAGCCTTTACAACTGCCTGGTAGAAAATCCTTGTGTGTTTCCTTAGGGTATAAAAAGAATCTTTTTGGCATATTGTAAGAAGTTGCCACTCTTTTTTTTTGTTGGTCTTTAGTGGAAATGATGTAATTAGTAATGTGAGCTATTTTTAGTGCAGATTTCCTGCATTAGGTTAAAGTAAAGAGTTTAACCTGCCTAGTTTTCCAGGAAACACTGACTGGAAACACTCTCCTGATTTATTTTAGCATCTCAGTAGGGCAATACTGGGACCTAGCTCCAGCTGAGAAGCAGTAAAGAGATTATAAGGGTAGTAACATCTTGAATTCTAATTAAACCTGCCTAAGCATGTCTACTTACAACTTTAATGTTAAAATGGAAGCAAGAAATTCCCAGCACTGGAGGTAGAAGAGGAGCACAGATCCATTTTGCTTCTAATCTCAGAATCTGTTGTGATTCTTTGGGATTAGGATATCAGACAGGACACACAGTAAAGATGAGAATGGAGCTGCCAAGGTTGCTCAAATACAGCTAGGTTTACAATGAGTTTGCTCTGAGTAAGTAATCTCTTCTGACACAGTTTTCAACCTTCTCTCCTTTCTGCAGCTGTCTCTACTGTAAACATAAGAACTGGAATAAATAAATATGTGGTTTTTAAAAGAATATTATGCTCTTTTCCTCTCTTTTACTTAAACATGCTTTGTTATGCTCTGCCTAACTGCAAGGCTAAGACCATGTGTCAGCCACTGCTGGGGGGAGGGTGGTCCCTGATGCCATATCAGGTGTTTTCCTGCTTGCTGCTTCTTCTATCTCTATACCTGACATCTACTCCCTGCTTTGGGCTTCTGACTGTGCACTAAAGTTCTGATTCCATGGCTACTGTGTATTTTCTGGAGATAACTTACCCAGGATAAGAGATCATCTGGAAGAAAGGAGTAGCATAGACCTACAACAGCAGTAAAATATCTACGGGCAATGAAGAGAAAGCCAAGGAGAAATAAAAACTGTTTCTATCAATACTGAGAGATAAAAGTTTTAAGAGTTCAAAAATGTAGAATAATTTTGCTAGTGACTAGGGGGAGGGATATAAGGAAAGGCAAAAAGAACAATGAACATTGGCAGAGGAGAGAGTTCCTGATGTCTCTGTAGGAAGGAAAGATGTTTTACAAAGTAATATGTGGAAAGCAATTAATGCTGTAGTAAACAGGCTGTATATTACACTGTCTTGTAAGAAGAGTGATCAGTCTCTCTGTGCTTTCTCAGTTTACTGTCATTCCTCCATAGCAAGGATGTATAAGCAAGTTTAGCCTTCCGGCAATTACAGGATTTGAGATCCCTGTGGAGTTCCTCAGTGAGTTGCCCATTTACTGGTAGCAGTCAGAGGGAGAGAGGCTCCGTTCTTCTCTAGATATTTCTGTACCATGGTTCTGCCTGGGTGACCAGGGCAGGCGAGTAAAGCTGGACTTACTTTTTATGGTGGGGCAGTTCTTTTAAACTGTTGTTTTTGGAGATAAATTAATGGTCAGAATGTTTTCTTTCGGAACATTTTTATTTATAGAGTTTCTTTGAGGGGCAGTCAGCTTCTTGGGATGTCGCTAAGAAGGATCAAAACAGAACAAAGAACCGCTATGGCAACATTATAGCATGTGAGTATTGGTGTCCTTGGTTTGAGCGATAGCTCTACTCGTGTGTTACTCGGGCCGTGCTCTCTTCCTTTGCAAGTCCCCGGAGGCACAGCTGCTTAATACCTGCAGTGGAGAAGCAGAACAGTGCCTTTTTCTGCTTTTTTTTGTGTTATTGTTGTTGTTCTTCACAGTTCAACTTTCTTCCTTTTATAACTCAGGCTGAATTTCGCATTTGCTTCTCTGTTGTGCAAGCTGTGGTAAGCATATATCAGCAACATGCTGGCACTCATTTGGATGTTGATTCTGTTTATTCACAATTTGTATTGTTTTACCCATGCAATTGAACATGCAGGAACCACGGTGCCGGAGAAGTCCCTGAATGGGTAGAGTTACCTCCTCATCGAAAAATCCCACATGCATTGCTAACTCCTTTGTCTTGATTTCATTAATGTCTCAATATGAGCTTGAGCAGGCTTGGGTTGGAAGTGAGGAAACAGTAATCAGCATTTTTGGTTTTCTAGATTACCAGCAGTGGAGCTGATGTTGAAAGGGACTTTAAGCAATTAACCTGGTTTCTTTGTGTCTTGTTAACCACATGTAACAGTGCCAATACCTTTCAGCTGCTCTTAATGAAATCTAGTAAATGTTTTTTGAAGTAATTGCAGACCTCAGACAAAATGGTTCTTTGTATTTCTGTGTAAACACTTTGTATTTAAGGACTGTAAATTGTGAGGCCCTTCTGCCAGCTGATTTTGGTTTTCTAGAAGCTTACCATTAATATCTTATTTAAAAACTGCACTTCAAAAAGGCTCCGTAACCACTTGGTTTTTACAGATGACCACTCCAGGGTGATTTTGCAACCTGTTGAAGATGATCCATCTTCAGATTACATTAATGCCAACTACATAGATGTGAGTGGAATGTACAGCTTTCTCCCTCTCAATTTGCCAGCTTCTCTATGTGAAATTATTGCATGTTATGCTACAAAATTACTGAAAGTTTTCTTTTATTAAGAACAAATGTACACTTTCCTTGTTCTACGTCCTAGTACTCACTGACATTGTTGTGCTTTCTTTCACATCTGACTTTGGTTTGGGCTGTAGATTTGGCTGTACAGGGATGTAAGTACCACTATATGTGAATAACAGCATCCTATTGTAAATATTTAATATAGATATTGTTATTAATTACTTTCCTCTTCTATTTTTATTAGTTGATAACTATGCATGCCTCATCTAATTTATCTCATCTGTTGCTTTAAAAAATTTCTTTTTTGTGTGAATATTTTTTGTACCTGTTTCGAAAAAATAATTAAGCCTTTTAGCTTAGCTCTGAATATTATTGGATGTTAGGTAACTCAGGTGAGCCTATCTGTTAAAGAGAATTTGCTGTTCCCATTTTTCAGTGGTGACTTTGGCCACTAGCTTTTCTTTTCCCCTTCCCACATATATGTAAGAAGCTAGATAGTATGCTGTGCTGTAGCTGTTTGAAAATATACCTGTGGAGTAGTCATAATATATGTTTGGCAAAAAAAGGAGAGAAAATTATATTTGTAGGTTTGGGGACATTTTATTAATTTGTTTTTAATGATTTTTTTTTAGACAAGCAATATTTAGTTGGCGTTTGCTTTGAGGCGCTAATTTAAGCATTACAAAGTATATACACAAACATATATATACATATATATATATAAAGAATTTTCATCACTTCTGCAAAAAATGTCTAAATTTTGAAATTCTATACTTTAATCAGAATAAAAATTGGTTTATAAATTTTATAAACTGATCCAAATTTTGCCAGGCAATTTGACTAACAAAATATGACTTTTCTCTAATTAACACCTCAGGAATAAACAAGCTGTTCTATTCAAATTAATTCTAAAGCTGTTTGAAAGGTAGTATATCTATGACAAGTGTTTTTGAAATACATGGCTTTGATTGCTTTTCCTTATAATTGTACCTTAGTAGTTTTTCCTGACCACTTTCAGTTGAAAAATTATTTAAGACCCTTTTGACTTTCCAGGATATAAAGACTTAGCTCCAGATATATTTCTGTCATTTTATTTGGATATTTTAACATGGCAATCTTTGGGAAATGATAGACCTGTGATATTTTGCCTGGGGCCTTAAACAAGAAAACTCTCACAGATTTTTAATAATTCCCTGAGGATATTGATTTTCTTATTTAGGAATGAATTGAATCTCATTAGAAGCAGTCAAGAAAGGTACAAGTTAAAATTGCCATTTTACAATCCTTAAGTGACACTTTTCTCTTCTTCTGGAAAGCATTACTAAGTGCAAACCCATGTTACGCAGGTTCCATTTCAGAATTTTAAGCTGTGGCTTGATATTAAGGACTTCAGGAAAAATTTTTTTGCCATTTGATGCAGTTTTGGTCTCCTGCAAAGCCAAGCATAAAATTATATTCAAAAGTTTTTTTAGGAGCCCCAGAGGAAGGTGCTCTCACTCTAGACAGGATAATGAAACAGTCTGTGGAAAAGAATATAAACTTCTTGGCTACGCTGAAATCCTTCAGTTTAGTAGCATCTTGTGAATAACAGGAATCCAAAGGCTTGTACTCCCCTGTAATGCAATACTTCCAGCAAGTGGCCTAATAAAACTTAACCTAGAGAACAATTTGAGTTATTAACATTTCCACATTGTGAAATTCAGTATTGTGTTCTCACCAACAACACTAAAATTTCCTTCCTTTTTGTAGCTAAATTGCTGGCACTGGTCAAAATATACTCTGAATTATTTCCTCAAGAGCAGTTGCTCTTTGTCTTGTAGTTTTTCTGTGGACAATTAGTGCTGTGTAGTGCTGCTAGCATTGAAATGGATCCAGCTATCTGGAAAGGCTTAGTTGTGTAGGGTTATCTATTTACCTATATATATATATGTGTGTGTGTGTAAGACTGTGTATATACTTGTGTGTATCATGCCCACTGTAATTGATGCACGCTTTGTGCAGTCAAGCAGATTTCACTGCAGTAGGACCTTGACTCTGTGCACACACCAATGTGTCTGCCCACATTAGTTAGGGCTGAGGCACATACCTCTTTGTGCCTTACAGATTTTTCTGTTTAGAAGACAAAAGGTGTCTATTTTTTCATATTGGCTAAGTTGGGAACACAGAACAGCTCTGAGATATTATGGTGGCAGAGATTTTTTTATTAAATTTTAAATAAAAGCCCCAACTTATAGAGCTAGGGAAGTAATGTCAATAGAGGACTCATTTTTAGGTGCAAGGCACAAATCTAGAGTACTGCTCCCTGGTACACTACAATGTCTGTTCAAGTCAGATGTTCTTATTTTCGTTCTATCTGTTATCATTCAAACCTTTTCAATATTAACTGGTTTTTTAGGTTTTGAGCTTCATGCAGCTCTTAAATATTGGTTTGTTCTGAAAATGTTGTCTAGATATAAGGATTCTCTAGTATCCTTATACTTTTGTTTTCCACTCTCTGTTAGTAATATGGTACTCAAACCAACTTATATTGCTGTTTTAGGGATATCAGAGACCAAGTCACTACATTGCAACCCAAGGTAAGGATCTAACAGCTTTAATCAAATCAAACAATTGTTCTCTGTAGTGTTCCACAGTGTTTTGGTAAAATAGGAGTAGATGAAAATGAGGCATATCCAGTATTGTAAGTTGCCATCTTGTGTTATGGTAAATTAATGTAGTATGTTTGGGTGGAATGTGAATAAATTCAAAAATTGCATTAATTTATCATGTTAATTAGCTATTGAGCAAATCTGTCAGTGATAAATTCAGCTGATAAAGTCAGAACCTACTACCATGATTTCCAATTATGAAGATGAATAGAGAAAAGAGACATGAACAGAGGAGAGAACAGTTTCAACCTGCCTTGGGGCATTTTTCTTTTCATATTACAATGTTTTATTTTACTGTCTACAACTTAGTCCAGGGTGCAGTGAAGATAGTAATGATAAATTAAACTCTTTCAGAAAATCTGGGTAAAGTAAGGCCAGAGGACAAAGACTCTTTGTACAAAGGAGTGAGTCAAATCTTTATAATATAACACCCTACTAATAAAAAGAGATGGTAGAGGAAAAAAAAGGAATTTCTATTTTTCAGTTTGTGTTTCTGATAAAACTCTTCACAATGAGGGAAACCAAATAGATTAGTCTAAGATTGCACTGAAATATCAGAGGCTATGATTTAAAGTAAAAATAATTAAGTGTGTCATTATTCGATCTGTCAGCATGATCAGACAGCTGCCTGGAAATAATCTGTTATTTGTCCCTCACCTGATGGTAGGTGCACACAGAAAAGTCAAAGTAAAGACTTATTTTAAACCAGGATGCTCAGAGTTCTGTCCACATTTGGTTTTCATTTTTGTGTAAATGCTGCCTAAGTAGGTCTCTATACAGCATTAACTCTACATTTGCGTTTTATTTCTATTCTACTATGCAAATCATCACACATAATAGTGTGTAAAGGAGAGAAAAATTTATTGCTGCTTTTGTGTGCAGCCTTTGATCTGGCATATGAAAGAATGTGTTTGAGTCTTCAAATGTGGCACTTAGGGTTAGTGATGTGCTTGGCAGTGTTAGGTTTACAGTTGGACTTGATAATGTTAAAGGACTTTTCCAGATAATTCTGTGATTCTATGTCTGTTATATAAGGTAGTATTTATAATACTGCGGGATGGTGGTAAAGGAGCTGTTTTGGAGATTACTGTAACAGGGTAAATGCCTCTCTTACTCAACTGAACATGTCTCTGCAACAGAGGCAGGAGGCAAAGCTTAAACATATGCTTCTCATTTGCCTCACAGAAAAGTACTTAAAGTTAGTTTAAATACACTTCAGTGGGAAGTTTCTGCTTAGTGCCTATTTGTGCATCCATGCTTGCCAGGAACCGGACAGTAAGTGCACAGTATCTGTACCAGCTCCCTCCTGCCTGATGCATCACTCTGGCATGGGCATCTCCTTGGTAAACACCTGAAGAAAGTAACTCTCAACACATCATATTTAACAAATTTAAAACAAAACTGGAAGCATACTTACAGATGCAGTCACACATTGCTGTGTCCTTGTAGTTCTCAAGCAACTTCTGTCATTTTGCTATATGAAACACCTGCCATTATTTTCTTTCAAGTGGTAATTCAGTTAAATTGAGACTATCCAACATTGGTTAGAAGTAACAAGATAATCTGGAAACCGGCACAACAGCGTGATGATGTGGTTTCACAAAGATTTCTTCTCTGAGTAAATGTGCCCACATGCATCAGCTCTCAAACACACTGCATTTTATTCTTAGCATTCACTTTGACTGCTTTTTTGCAGAGTATTACCTGGATTTTTTTCTTACAGGTCCAGTTCATGAGACTGTGTATGACTTTTGGAGAATGATATGGCAGGAGCAGTCAGCTTGTGTTGTTATGGTCACAAATTTAGTGGAAGTTGGAAGAGTAAGTTTCTGGGTTTGTTTTCTTTTAATGCTGCAAGCTTAAAGAAAAAAGAAACTGCTTACAAGACATACCATGGGCAGAATTTGGAAGGATCTTACAAAGGGCAGCCCTGCATCCTGAGGGGGCATGGGGAAGTAGTCCAGGCAATGTTGCAGTTATGGTATTTTCTAAAAGCAACTTCTGAAAACTGATGTTGTACTTCTTTCATGTGTAGTGGAAAATTGTCTGAAGCCAAAATTCATATTTCAGCAGAATAGATTTCTATAGTGTCACTCAAATGAGAAGAGTAGTGGAGGAAAGTGGAGTAGTGTGCTTCTGTATCAGTGGCTAGAAATCAGGAAATTATTTACAGTTTAGCAGTAACTCATGCCTCAGGGAAGTCTGTAAAGCATCTGGGATTACTTGCCACAGTTTGATAATGGGTACAAAATACATCACAGTTTAGCATAAGTGGAAATATATTCCATAGCTCAGCACTAAAGAAAAAACAAATGCTCATTTAGAGGTGAATTTGGCACCTACGTACAACAGTGTAAAGCAGTGGAAACTCCTTGTAGCTAGAGCTTAACTTGACATAACATCCACTAGCCATGACAAGCCACATGAATGCACAGCCATTTTGGAAATAAATGCAATGTAATGCAGTACAGGCAGTACTGTATCCTCAAGCTTTTCTTTTCCTTTGGTGTAAAATCATACCCATTTTTTATTTAGGTCAAGTGTTACAAGTACTGGCCTGACGACACTGAAGTTTATGGGGACTTCAAAGTGACTTGTGTAGAGATGGAGCCCCTCGCGGAATATGTTGTCAGGACCTTCACTCTGGGAAGGGTGAGCTCATTTTGAAAGGGCTTAGCAAAATACTGTTTCCTGGTAGCAAGGAGGATGAAAGATGCTATGCTGATGTTTCTGTGGAATACCAAATCCCTCTGGCTCGTTAGCTGGACCACAGTGTAGGCAGCCTTACCATGGGAGTTATGCATTGCATCACTGCGACCCAAGCATGCATCTCACTATGGGACTTTGAATTTACCCAGAAACATCAACTGCTGCCATCCCCTCTCTGAAAGTTACCTCTTCTCCACAGCCACACTTCTCAACTAAACTCACAAGTCATGCCTACTGTCCATCCCTATGTGCTCTGTCCCAACCGCTGCTGCATCAATCTCAATCAAAGGACAAACTCCATGACTGCTCTGTGTGATACAGTTGTGGTCTTATGCTAAATTATATTTGCCTTTAAATGTAACATGCCCTTGTCCTTGTTAGCAAATCTTCTGAAAATCGATGTGAAGTGCATCAAAGTCTATTGAAAAAATCAAATCTTCAGTGCAGCTAAACTAGTATACCTAAAGTAAAAATTACAAACGTCAAAATTCAAATAACCCAATGACATCTCTAAGCTTCCTATGGGATCGTTGTTTTAAATAATCGATGAAATGATGCAAATTGCATGTAGAGTCTATCAGTATGTGTGATCATTTTTTGGGTCAAATAATGTCTAATTTATGAAATACTTTGAATTTCATAACCTTTTTTTTTGCCTTTTACAGAGGGGCTACAATGAAATTCGTGAAGTTAAACAGTTTCATTTTACTGGCTGGCCAGATCATGGAGTTCCTTACAATGCCACAGGCCTGCTTTCCTTTATACGGAGAGTCAAATTATCTAACCCTCCTAGTGCAGGGCCTATTGTTGTCCATTGCAGGTGTGTACAGAAGGTGTAGATTTTTATTTTTCACATGTTCATATGGTTTATTTTTCCATTGTTCGTATGGTTATTTACAGCGATCTGTTCTGAAGCATCCATCATCTTGAAGTGCTCTGTTATTGTTGTTCCCTTTTTGAATTGCCTAATTCACACTGCAGAAGGATTTGGCTGTCTACAGCAATGTTTGGAAATAACCAGATTCTGGTACACTTTTCTTAACTAGAATAGTCTGAGATTTTCTTTTCCCTGCAACAGCTGCACCAGCTAAATCATGGTACTCCGGGCTATCATTTTAGGTAGCCTTCAACAATTTTGTGACAGTGTTTGAGAATGAGTGTAGATGCATCTGCTTTGATAGCAGTGCTGCATATAATGTCTGAACAGATTATTAATTTAAAGGAAAGTAAGCAAGTAGATGAAAAAAGATGGAATGAGGTTAATGGCAAAACATACAGAATGTTTCTCCTGTGCAGATTTTGTAGGATTATGTTGTTGGGATACATTCCTTTGAGAAATAGAATTTGCTTTCTACAAATGTGCGATTTACTGAAATATTTTAGTCAAATGTTTAATTTTACATTTTGGAGATAAAGTTATTCAGCCTTTACAGTTTTTAATAATTCACTGTGCAAAAACTGTCCATAGCTTAATGTAAAGCCAAAATAAATCATGAGTGACTCTTCTGGATATTGTTAAATGTGCTGTCTGAACTAGCTTGGAACTTGGCTGGCAAAATATACATTTGAGTTTCTTATTGCAATAGATCACTTAAAAATTGTTCTTAGTCTTATTAAATAAAAACAAAATCTATAATATTCTGAAGTGCATAAGTTTAATCATTCTTCAGATTTCAGTTAAACTAACTCCTTTTTTAATGTAAGTATCGATCTGGGTGATAAAAGGAGTAAATTTTTTTCTCTTTTGCTGTTACGTAGTGGATCAAATGTGATGGAAAAATGTTGTTTTGAACACATCAAAAGATTTAAAGGATGTTATGATGAGAAGGAGAGAAGATAAAAATTAGATGGTGGCTGTGATGAAAAATTGAATGATTTTATAAAAATGCTCTCAATAATGGTTATAAAGTTTGTAGATCTTTCTCTGGGGCAATTCCTAACAGTATTTACTGATTCTTTTCAGTGCTGGTGCTGGACGGACAGGCTGCTATATCGTGATCGATATCATGTTAGATATGGCAGAAAGAGAAGGTGTTGTGGATATCTACAACTGCGTCAAAGCTTTGCGGTCCAGGCGCATCAACATGGTACAAACTGAGGTACAGCAGTTTGCCTTTGAAGCACCTGAAGCTTTTTGGAATGTTCTAGGTCAGAATTTCACTGTGACTCTGAAAAGAGCACTGACCCTGTCGAGGGGGTACCTCCACTGGGGACCCCTGCTCATCACCCAGAAGCAGGGCAGTGCAACAAATCTGCCAACTCTTGTAGTCTTCACAGAAACAAGTGCACACCTAACTTGGTAACAAATGGTAAGAAAGAAGGATTTTTTCAGGGAAAACCTTAAATTAGGCAGGTCTGGGGTGTCTCTCTCCAGCTCTGGTATCAGCAATCCCAGGATCCCAAAGCTGGAATTTCAGCAGGCTGCCACTTGTTCTAGACAGTCTCCAATCACTTCATGTATAAATTGACTGGTGAACTTTACGTCCATTTCACACTCTCTTTTCAATTCTGTTTTTGTTTGCTTTATTGCTTGCTTCAAATCTTTTCCATACTTTTACTCTTGGTCTTTCAACACGCCTTCAAGCAGCTTTCACAATGCAACCATTGCCTTAGGAATTAAGTTCTAACAGCTCCCACTCTTCCAGCAGAGTACCACTGAGTTTCCAAAGAAACACAGGTTATTGGTTTATATTGGCAGATTACCTGAAGTGGTTCACCACTTCTCTCTCCTGCCCTCCATAAGGACATGTACCTGAGATGTTATTTCACCTGTGACCACATGGAAATCTCTGCAGTTAGCAGCCAAACATGTCAGTGTAATTTGGTGCAGTTTTTATTCCATGCTTCAACCTATGCCTGTTGACAGATGGTCCTGGCCAAATACTCCTGCCACAGGGCCATTAACCTTTGAGAAGTATATGGGGCGGAGTATTTCCCTGTGACTGCTTTAACCCTACCAGTTTAATCTGCACTTGCATGTGAATTATGTGAATCCTTTCTCTCCCTTTTGCTTCTTACCTCTCACCTTCTTCAGAGGTTCATACTTGTACAGCAAAATTAAGCTGTCATTGCATAAAGTTTTTGTGATGGTCATACAGTCAACAGTGATGCCAATAGCACCATAGCTGTGTGGGTAATGCTGTAGAGCCAGAAGATGACTGTGGTCCCTGAACATGCGCTGTTTATACAGGCACATGTTAAATTTTGTGCTCTTAAGAACCTCGTTGATATTCGCAATAGCTGCACGAGGCTGGCAGTTTTAAATGAGGTTTGCATCTGTTACTCTCAGGGTGACTAAAGATGATGGGCATTTTGTGTAAAAATTGACAGGAGGCCTAACTGAAATAGTAATGCATTTATCTAGGACTCAGGCTATCTCAGGGCAATTTAGCAAAAATGGGAAGAAATGGTGCTTCTGTTGGAACACACTGTAATTTATTACTGGCCTAGAGCCAAGTATGAGGCAACTGATGCACTAGCTTGCACATACATAAGGAGAATTTAGCATGCCAAATACTTGCTAATCACACTAGTAGTACTTGAAGCAATTTACACTTTCTGCTAACATCAGAAGATTGAAAGCTATTAAAAAAAATGATAAAGCAAACAAGTCTTTGGCATATGCACAGAAACCCACAAGCACCACAAGAAAACTGAAAATCTCCTCCTAAATAAATTACTATCCCTGTTCTGTTAAGTTTTACTGAATTTAAATTGGTCCTGAAGAAAACATCCTTGTTCATTGCACCCCAGTAGGAACAAGACTGTTTGTATTAAAGCATTATTTAATGTATTTATGGACAGTAATTTGAATGGGTTTAAGAGTGTTCAGTAGGCCTGTTTATCCTAAAAGCAAGAAAGATCTGTTGGTTTTAAATGGCTACAATTTTTGTTTCTATTCCCAATTTGACAGGAGCAGTACATCTTTATTCACGATGCCATTCTAGAAGCTTGCCTGTGTGGAGAAACTGCCATTCCTGTCTGTGAATTTAAAGCTGCTTATTTTGATATGATTAGAATAGACTCTCAGACAAACTCTTCACATCTCAAAGATGAGTTTCAGGTATTCACTGTTCCTACTAACTCTTGATGTGACAACAGATTTTTTGCCTCTAGATACTTTTAATTTATTTTAAGGAGAAGGTTTTTCTTATGACTTTTATAGCAATTGGTCCCTAGCTTTTTGTCTACAAAATAGAGCACCCATGTTTATTTGCTTTGCAAAATTGTTTTAAATACAGAATATCCTTCTTTTGATAAAATTGTAGTAAATATCTGTCTGAAATAAAGTCCAGTGAGTAGGAGCCAGAGAGAGTTTTGGCTTGCATTTCCACAAAGGCATAGCTTTTTAGGGCTCTAAAGGATCCTCTTTGTTTTATTCCTTTTGGAAGGGATGGTGTCATGTGGAATGTGTTCAGTGGCACACAGAGTGCCTGTAAACCAGCAGCTTAACCCTCCTTGCAAAACCCCAGAATGTCCAACAAACAGAGAGGAGCTTGCATTTGATAATGTCTTCTTGCTAATGCTTCATGTTCTCTCATACTGCAATATTTTACAGTAAAACTTAGGGACTCCCGAGTCCCATGTTTGTTAGCTCAGCATGCTAAAACAAGCATCCTCTTTCCCTTAGACCCTGAATTCTGTGACCCCTCGCCTGCAGGCAGAGGACTGCAGCATCGCCTGCTTGCCAAGGAACCACGACAAGAACCGCTTCATGGATATGCTGCCACCTGACAGATGTCTGCCTTTCTTAATTACTATTGATGGGGAGAGCAGCAACTACATCAATGCTGCTCTTATGGACGTAAGAGACTACCTTCTTTGTCTGCACAGTGTGCCATGGAAAGCTCTGTAATGTGAGAGAGAGCACTTGCTGGTTTAAGAAAGGGTAATTCTGTTACTGCAGTGCCCAGTAAAACAGTCCTAATGAAGAGGGGTGGAGGGGAAAGGGCAAGAAGCCCCACCAGCTTGTGTTTTTTGTTCAGAAGGTTTGTTATCTTTAGTCTTTGGCATCCTTGTGGGATCCACTGGAAATCTCACCTTTTTAACAGCATTATATAAAGCTCTAGTGTCCAGACCTCCACATCTCAAGTCTCGGCAGGATCTCAAAAATCTGATGTTTGTTAGGAAGTAAATTTTATCTATCTGAGCATGAGGTTATTATCACTATTTCATAAAAAAAGTCTTTCTATATTGAAGCAGGAGCAGCAGAGGAGAAAAAATTGTTTTCTTGGCATGTTTGAGTATAGAGTATAGGATTGGGGGTTTTGTTGTTTATATTTTGAGCTGCAGCTCTTTGAAGTTGAAGTCTGAGTAACAGGAACACTGTCAGGGGAAAAGGTGAATTAATGGGAAAAATGGTCTTGAACCTGCTTATACGTGCCTGATCGATAAAGCAGCTCATGTGCTGCCAGATACCTGCCTGAGCCTCCTATTAGCATTTCCAAAGTTAGGCCCCTAAAGCCACTTTTACAGTAAATACTTAAATAAGTGGTCTGATTTCCAGGAGCATTTCCCCTTCCTCAAAAATAAAATGCTGTCAGAAACTGCCATGTCAAAGAGAGATGCTGAAATACAATGGCAAATAGCAGCAGAAATCATCAGAAATATACTGATTGGTATAGTCACCCTCGAGTTCTGCCTGAGCTAGTGCAGAAATGAACTGATAGCAAAATGCAACCCCTAATCTCACAACTAGCTTATTGTATCAAAAAAATAGAGGAGTGGCATGTGTAAGACCAGTGTATTAGGGTGTCATGGGGGCTTAAAATATGAATTAGAGCAGTGAACAGAATTCTGGAAGCAAAAATTGTTTAGAATTGAGTTAAAATTGCATTAAGCACCTGAATAAAACTGATGTGCTCGGAACCAACCAGCAGAGCTGCATAGAGGTGCGTGGTTTGGGGTGAAAGGAAGACAACACAAGCTGTGGGGGGCAGGAGGAATCTGAGTGTGCAACAGCATATGGCAGACAGGGACAAGAACTAAGCAATATATTGATGGATCAGCAATCAGAGGAAAGTTAGAAAAGTCAGAAATGGTAGTAAATAAAAGGAAAAACAGCAGCAGACAAAGAAAAGGGGTTATGAGAGCATATAAAAAGGTTATAAGTAAAGGGTTAAAATTCTGGGTAACACAAGTTGGGGTTTTTTGCCTTTTCTCTTCTGGTTGTTTCTTTTAAGACTGATTTATTCAAAGAAGAGGAACTACTCCTGGACAAGAAAAAGGGACTTTCAACCACAAAACAGAAAGGGAAACTTACCCTTTATCTTTCCCTTGAGAAACACTAGAAATTATGGGGAAGGGGGGTAGGACAACATCAGCTAGGACATTATATTTCTTAAAAGTACAGGGGAAGAATCAAAATTGGTTGTCCCTGTGTTGTCCCTGGGCAGTTCTAGGAAGTAGGACATGAGCTGTTGCTACTTCAACATCCCTCCTGCATTAGAAAAGGAAACAAAAACCTAGATTAAAAAAATCAGCAACCTCCTTAATCTCTTGTCAAACAAGTACTGATGCTAAAGACACTGCCAACAAGTTATTGGAGGATATGTCGATATATTGCACATAAAGTTCTCTTAGATCAGTCTTCAAATGAGCAGGCTTCTATAGCAAAAGAGCAGGCTTCCATACTCTACCAGTCTTTCTCTTGGGTTAATTTACTCTTCCATGGATGATCAGAAATTGCCTGCAAAAGACTTCTGATATCTCCTCTTCTGCTTGCTGCTCATAATACATCTGCAGCAGGAAAATAGCCCCTCTGCTGTCAGTTGCATCTCAGTTACTGTGCAAGGCTGGAAATCCTCATTTGCAATTGTGTACAACACAGCATACAGAAAATGGAACTTGAGGCCGTGGCAGAAAATAGTATTTTGTTGTTTAACTTATGCTTTCTGCTGGAAATGGGTCCCAGTGATCCTGAAAGTCACTGTGATTGTGCATTGTGAAACTGAGTTTGGGATTGAGTTTGGTCTCCAGTTTGGTCACAGAGCTGATGTAAAACCTATTGTGGACAGGGTGATCTTCTGAGACCTCTGCACCCCTCTGTGCATCATGGGGTGAAGGTTCCCTGCTTGGCTTCTGGACACAGTACCTAGAGCATAATTGCCTGAGCCTCAGCTCAACAGAGCCATGAAGAACATCTTCAGTGCCTGGAGCATACCTGAGTGTAAAAACAGAGCTTATTCTGTAACCAAGAAGAATGCAGACCTGAGCAGAGTAACCTCTTTGTCCTTATTGGAGATGATAATGTATTTTTAACTTTTATATCCTCAGTGATACATGAAGTAACTGATGTCACAGCTTTGTTCTATTTTTATGTTTTTTCTGTTTCAGTAGAATTTAAGTACTTCCCATACCAGTACTAACAAAATTGTTTGCTTTTACAGAGCTACAGGCAGCCAGCAGCTTTTATCGTCACCCAACATCCTTTACCAAACACTGTGAAAGATTTCTGGAGATTAGTGTACGACTATGGCTGTACTTCTCTTGTGATGTTAAATGAAGTCGACTTAGCACAGGTTAGTTTGGAGCTCGAGTTTTCCATGCACCATCGTGTGCTTTAATCACTCTGGATTTATTACCTGATGAAAATGTAGAGCAGTGCAGTGGCTTTACAACTATTCTCTGCTTTACAGCAACTAATCAACACTAGTACTCAGTAAAGGTTAGGTGAGATGGCTGCAGTGGAATAAGGCAATGCTCAGGTTGTAAGTTTTAATTTAATTATGCTTGTTTTGCTCTGGCACAGGGCTGTCCACAATACTGGCCTGAGGAAGGGATACTGCGGTACGGCCCCATCCAAGTGGAATGCATGTCGTGTTCAATGGACTGCGACGTCATAAATCGTATTTTCAGGATATGCAATCTAACAAGAGTAAGGATTATTCTAACACTACAGGACAGAAAAATATGTCTTTTTTCATGCTCTCTACACTCTTGTGTTTTTTAATTTTGAATAATAGTAAAACACTGGTGTTCCTAAGACATTTCCCAGAAAAGAGTCAGTCAAGCATCAGTATTTAATACTGATTTCTAGTACTTTTCTACAGCTGCAGTACTTTTATACATCACTTTTCTACTCCAAACAGAGAGAGCTTTAAGGTGAATGGATGTTTTTCTGAGGCATTCTCCCTGATGTGCGAGAAGTATTCTGTATTCTGTTTGTTTGGTGTACAGTAAAACAAATATCCCTGTAATCAACATGTGCTGACAGGCACTTAGTTCATAGCTTTGGTAAGATGTTTTCTATGGTGAATCACAAACAGAAACACTGAGACTGATGATACAACTAGCATCTTCTTAGCCTAAGATGAGAAAACTACAACAGGAAAGGAAGACTGTGGCACCCTGCAAAGCAGGGTGTGATAAAACTCTGAAAATTCCTCTGCCTCTAATGGGTTCTGCCACCACTGTGCCTCAACCTACAGTTACCCTCTTTTTCTCAACTTCAGTAGCAGTGCCAGTCTTGCATTCTTGTCAGCACTCTCATACTTTAGAGACCATTTTATCTTTTTGCAGTCCCATAGTGTTCCACATGCTCACAGCATCTTCTTAAACCCTGCTTGCCATGCAGTGTTTCCTCTTTAGCTCACATCTATGAATTGCTTATTTATGTTACCTAAAGGGTTAGAGCCACTTGTGCCACCAGTCTATGTACAATTAACCAGCAATCCCTATTTTACTTACCACAACTGCTTTTTATCTTTCGTCCAATACTGAACTTACCACAATTGCTAGTGTATCTTGAGTGCATGTTTAACTCTCATCAATCTTGAATGATAGCTGTGGAGAAAATGAATTACATATGTACACAAAAATATTTCATGTATTTTATTTGTTTTCTTTTATTTTGGTCACATTTTCATTTTTCAGAGGGCAAAGGTCAGTTTTCATGCTGCTATTATTTTACTCTCTTTTTTCTGTTGTTTGTTTATATTCAGAATTACAAAAAGCATTTTCAGCTCTTCTTGGAAACTACAGGAAACTAAGGTGTGGGCACACTGCCAAATATGACACCATAGTGCTTTTTTCTTGTATTTTGAGACTTCCTCATTTTCTTTTTTATTTCTTTTCTTATTTTATTTTTTCATTTCTTTCTTTTTTTATGGTGCTTTGATTTTCTACTCCTCTACTTCTCTTTGTCTCCTATGCCCTTTTTCTCATAAGCCTTGCTCTTAAAACTCTCTCTTCTCTGGCCTTACTTTTCTAAAATCCACATTCCTACTTGTCATCTTCAGCTTCAAGAAACTAGATAGACTATTTATTCTTCCTGTTATTGAGGCCTTTCTTGTGACAGTCTAATTCTATTCAAAGCTCTCCCTGTGTCACATTTAGCACGTGGAAGGCTCAGAGACTGGCAGCAAGGCTGTCATGATTATCGTAGTCTGGCACAAAGGGAAGACTTCAAGGACAGTAGTCATGTTTGTGCACCAGTGTTACTTGTTCATTTATAATGGGGTCAGTTCATGTGTAGGAGCCAGATATATCTCTCTCTTTCTGCGACTCTAAGAATTAAATAGTGATGTTTTAAATTGATTTGTGGTGTTAAGCAACCTTGGCACATAGAATTCAGGATAGGTTACATTTGTGATTGATAAACTGTGATGTTGTATTCAATGTAGTTCCCTTTTTTACCTTTTCTGACATCTTCCTTGAGCTGAAGTGGTAGAAATTACTGGAGACCCTACCATGCAATGTATACACTTTAGACTCTGTCTATAGTATAAACACCTAGGTTTCACATTAGTTTTATATTTTGGTTTTCTAAACCAAGATGCAAAGGTGCCATTTTAAACTAAGGCTCTTTGATTTCCCTTAGCCACAAGAGGGCTATCTGATGGTGCAGCAATTCCAGTATTTGGGGTGGGCTTCTCACAGAGATGTACCAGCTTCCAAGAGATCCTTCTTGAAGTTAATTCTTCAGGTTGAAAAATGGCAAGAGGAATGTGAAGAAGGGGAGGGTCGGACCATCATCCATTGCCTGTGAGTAACTTGGAGAAAGTAAATTGCTGCTCTTCAAATAAATTCTTATAAATAATTTTATTTGCTTTAATTTAAGCAGTATTCTTATGGATACCTTATTTTGCACTTGTGCCTGTTACTTTCCTAATGAAAAAAAACAAAAAAGAAGTACCACTGCCTATCACTGTAGGTTGGCTTTTGTTCAACTTTTGGATTTTTCTGTGTCAGGTCAGGGAATGAGTATTTTGAGTGTGATACTAGAGTGAAACTGTGTATATTGTCATTTTCTATCCGTAATAGAATGTTTTTCAGGTGCAAGACAAGTACAGATCTGTTTCTTCTATGTGGTTTCAGTAAGAAAGTTTTTTATACTGAGTGCCAAATGGGGGGGGTTGTGTCTCTTTAGCACAGAATGTGCTACATTTTTTTCCCAAAAGGAAGGCTTATTTTGAGTGATTTAAACTGAAAACTATAGAAATCTGAAGAAAGCTCTATTACAGTACATGATACTAAAACTATTGTTGGCAAATGACAGCTAGCTGCTTATCTTAAATAGGAGCTGGTTTGGGAGATTTGAAAAGATGGCATCTTCTTCTCCCTAAGCAGAGAGTAATCAGTCTCCTACCTTATCTAAATATAATGTTTAAAACTTAGAAATTGAATTATTCATTTCTCCTTACTCTGAAAAAAAGACCTCTGTTTAAAGTTCAGAATTAACTAGTGACCTGTTCCTGCCCATGCCACCTCAAAATTAATAAGAAGAAATACCTACCTTAATTTCTTTGAAATTAAGATTAAAATAGTTCAGCAGTGTCCCCAAAGGTCAACAAGTTATTAAATCAGTGATGCCTTAGCATATTTGGTTGAATAATCCTCATATCACAGGTTAATTTAAGTGAATGTCTTTCCAGAAGTAAGTGGAAAATGTACCTGGCATTGAACTTGTTTTTATTCTTTCTAATGTCCTACTTGCCATTGAACTTGGGTGTTTTGGGGTTTTTTTATTTCTAATACATATGTAATTTAGACTTATAGCATGGTTGGGCAGCATGATGGGCTGTAAGGGCAGAATTCAAAAGCAGTAATTCAGATGAAGGTCAGAAAAAACAAATGTCTTAGACGAAACCCAGTGGAGCTGCAAAGAGATTTCTAAAGTCTGATCTCCCTCTGGGACTCAGGAATCACTAGTGCTTACAGAGTAAAAGAACAGAAATGTGTTTTGGATGCTGTCTTAGGCCACAGTGGCATTTAACTCTCTCCTTTCCTTGCGTACAGAAACGGCGGTGGCCGGAGCGGGATGTTCTGTGCCATCGGCATTGTGGTTGAGATGGTAAAAAGGCAGAATGTGGTGGACGTTTTCCACGCTGTGAAGACCTTGAGGAACAGTAAGCCCAACATGGTAGAAACTCCGGTAAGCACCAGCCCCGTAGGGTTGCTGCAAACAGCCGGGGAGCCAGAGGCTGCCTCGCTGTGTTAGCTGCCTTTTCAGTTCTGTGCCCACAAAGCAGTGCAAACCTAGTATGGGCCAGAAGAAGGATGAACAGATACTGAGTGTAAACACAAGTCAGCATCATAAGAAGACAGGCTTAGCATTTTACACTACCTTTCTTTTAGTGGTTTCATGCTTTCCACAGAGAGCGTTCTTAGTTAACAGAATGCACTTTAATCTCCCAAGATAGCATGGCCTGTTTGAGATGAAGTTGCAGCAAGCTGCACTCATCCTGAAATTTTAGAGAGCAAGGCATTTCTCTTGGAAGGAATAAGCTGCGAAGTATACAGATTCTTAGCTGGATCTGTGAATATTTTGCTCCTTAGTAAAAACAGATGCTTTGAAAGTTGTATTGAAGAATGACAGTCTTTGTTACTCAGATTTGTAGTAGTCAAAATGATACCTCAGAACTTTAAAATCAAACATCTAGTTTGCATCTAGTATGTTGTAAATGAATATATAAAATCATTTAGGCTGGAAGAGACCCTTAAAATCATTGAATCCAACAGTTAAATAATAAACAATATAAACAATAAACTAATGTAAAAAATATGAGCCTGAATTAGCAAAACTGCAAGACTAAATATCTGTATGTACATTGCCAGAACTCAAAATAACCTTGAATCTTCTGGTTAATCTTTATGCACTCAATATGAGTGTCTATCCATTCGAATGTTTGCTTCTGTCACAAAAACTGAATGTTAAGGTCTGGAAAGTCCTTAAAAAATTCTCCCAGATGGAGGTTTTTCCTTTTTGTAGGTGAATGAAAGCAGGTTATATAGTGTTTGGGAGTTCCTGCCATTTGAGTCTCACACTGCCAGCTGCCAGTGTCACTTTTCAGCCAGATGGCTGCCTACAGCATAAAAATCAGGAATGCCAATTGAAATTAAAAACATGTTTTAGTTTACACTTAGTGGAAATTGCTTCTGACCCTGTGAACTTGCACATTGTGCAGAATGGCTGTAGCTGCCTCTTCCCATATTCCCCTTTTTTCAGGTGTCACTGTTTGCTTAATATCAGATATCTTCTGTGGCATGATTCTCTTAATCATAGTGCATCACTTCCATCCCTTGTCACCACATAAATTAAGAAGATGGTTAATATGTTAACAAATAGAACATCACGTGGCAGCAGTGACACTGGGCTAGGTAATGGTGCTTTCGCTGTAAATAGACATCTGAGACACAACATATTGAATTGCTGCCTGGATTTCAGTTCACTGCTGTGAAGAAAACAGGTCAGATCACATGGAAAATTGTGTCTCTGTAAAGAGAGGCCAAGGTAGATTGTGTTTGTTTCTGATAAATGCTCTGCCAAATTATACTGCATTTCAAAATAGTCCTGAATTCCACTGTAGCTTTACACCGAAGTTGTTACTTTTTTTTTAGTTATGTATTTTTGTTGTGTGGGTTTTTATTCAGAACTCTTGAACAACAGAAGCTGTTGAGTTGTTAGTCAGAAAACAAACGAGGAAAACCACTGTATAGCAGGGTCACATGCCCTACATTCAGCAACAGGATCAGATAACAACGAGCAGTGCAATAAAGCCTTTAAGATATCCCCACAACTTCCTGTTAATGCATCATGCTGTCTTCCTGTGCAAACAAAAATAAATCACAAGGGCAGATTTCATTTTTCAAGTCATGAGAACAATAGACATCAAATTAATTTCCTTGGTTTTATTTCTTCTTCCCCTTCCCTCTCCTCTCTCCTTCCTCTTCCCTGTCTCCCCGTATCAGCTCTCAACAGGCAGCATTGTTGGGGAGAAATAACCACCATGAGGATTTGAGCTTTAACTTCCTTTTTAAATGTGCATCTGATCTTTTGGATGCCACATCAATGGGACCAAACCAATGGGCTCTGGACAGGGAGCTGCTTGGGGTCCTGCACCAGTTACTGCTCAATGTCAACTAACTCAAATAGAAGTGGTGTATCAGAGTCAAGGTGCTTTCACTGTAAGAATTCCCTGACTGAGAGGAGAGCTTTTCACGTTTGATAAACCAGTTCAGAAACTGAAAAAATCAGAGAAGCACATCATTACTTTCCATGGTTAGGGTCCTTTTCCCCTTCATTGGTTAGGGTAAGTTTTTAAATCAGAGCTGTTAATATATTTTGTGTAACAGGGAGGGGAAATAGAAAATCCAAGCCTGTCTGGTTTACTAGCTAGCAAAGAGTGTTCTTGGTTATAGATATTGCTGCTAAGATTTTAGATTTTAATGTAACTTCTGTTTCTGTTCCCCCTAAAAGGAGCAATATCGTTTCTGCTATGATGTTGCGCTGGAGTACCTGGAATCCTCTTAGTCGGAAAGGATGTGACGAAGTTCACCAAATCTATGAATCTCAATAAGCTGTTTTGACAACAGTTCTCGATCCTGTGAAGAAAGATTTTAGGGGAAGAAGGGCGGGGGGTGGGAGGGATTTTAAATTTTAAATGCAAAGTATTTTTCTTATGAAGTTGTGTATCTTAATAAAAGAACTGAATCTGTTTCTATGCTTGTATACAGTATCAACATTTAGTGCCACATAAATACTATTTAATGAAAACCAGAGTCAGAAGAGATTTGGGCAAATTAGGACCTTCTTGTGTGTGTATATGCAGCCATCTCTCAGATACAGTAGAGCGACCATCTGTTGCATGTATCAATATTTCCTATATGGTATTTTTTTTTTGATACATTGTTAAAGTACAATAACAGTGCAGATTGATAGTAAGATTCATTCTTTATACGTTTCAAGTGTTGCATATATATATTATATATAGTAAAAGAAAAACTGGCTTATTTTGTTTTAATGTGCAATGATGGCTGGATCACTTAAAGATCTTTATAAAGAAACTTAAACATAAGCCAAAGACTCAAGTGTAAATATGTCTATATGGAGAAAGCACATGTATTTATTGTTTACTTGCATTCCTTTTTTGATGGCTGAAAAAAAGAAGAATCATTTTTCTTGAAGAAAGCTTTTTTTGCTGAAATCAAGTGTAAACAATTTTTGTAGTTTATTTTTTGTATGTTTTAGTGTAAGTAGAAGACATACTTTTTATGCATAGACCAAGAAACATTGGTATAGTGGTTTTGTTGTGTACATGCTTGTGATTCAAATTCATGTAAACAACTTGATTATAGAAGGTCTTTAAGTACAGGACCAAAATCTAAACATTTTCCTGAAAATGTATAGTTTTTCACAGTTGCATTAGTTAGGTACTGATTAAAAAACTATGTAAGGAAGTGCACACTTCAAAATGGCCTTGTCTATGACTTGCACAATATTGGAAGAAATTTTTAAGATCCATTAAAATTGTACAGGAACCAATTGTTTAAAAACTATTGAAGCACAGATCAACAGAACTGTGACACAAATAGATGGGTCTGCATATGCCCTACAGGGTAAAAAAGTATTTGTTTAGCAAATTGTAAAATTAAGCAATGTTTAATTTGATGTTTACAAACATGTAAGCTTTGCTTCCAAGAAAGCAAAATTTAAATAAACCAATGCCAGATTCTGATTATTATTGTGGTGTACAAAATATTACTTTGCTTTTACTTAGCTTGCTGCCGTTTCTTTGCAATGTTTCCTCTATGTTACCAGCTAAAATCAGTCAGTCTCCTCTTGGTCATTTTTAGAAAATATGGTAAAATGCTTTTAAATATTTTGTAAAGTAAGAGTGATCTAAATTTTTATTTCAAAATTCTTTTATATTTTTTTCCTACTTTGATACCCTCTCATTTACTGTCCTTTTTAAGTAGTCATTCTTGTCTAGAAGACCAATATATTTGGATAAGGAAAATCTCGAAAGGAAATTGTATTACTTTTCACCCCAGTATGTCAGGGAGTATGTCACAAGACTCCATGGCATCCACATGTCCTAAATTTCTTCCTTCAGAAACATGGAATAATCCATTCAACACTATAAACAGCAGAGAACTGTTTAAAGAAACACTTCTTCTCAGATTTTTTTTTCAATGCCTCCATGGGTACTGCATAGCTCTACCTCTTTCAAATCTAAACCACTTTTTTTTTTTTTTTTTTTTTTTTTTTTTTTTTTTTTTTTTTTTTTTTTTTTTTTTGTCCCCCACTGTTTATTCCTAGCAAGGTAAATAAATAAGGTTTGAAACATTTGGTTGGTCTGACTTCTTAATACTCAAATTACCCTATTTTTTCTTCTCCCATGCTGGAAAGTGTAGTCTAAGTTACATACTTTGTAACATTCTTGGTTTTCCCTGTGAGGAAATGGCATTCAACTGACTTTGGCAGTCAAAATGCAGGGTCTGTTACCTGGAGCTGACTGTCTGGTCACCACATTTCATGGAAACAGCACACCTGATGCATCCTGCCTTCCAAATGTCTGTCTGGCACTAAATGATTTTGACTATGGAAAAATCTTTCTCTGTTGTCTGAGAGGACGTTGAGAAGACTAATCTAGAAGTCTAGATTAATTTTGTGACAGATGAGATGAGTAGCTCTTAGGGTTGTGGAATACAAAAGCCACAAACTGTTCTGCCCAGAATGAAATTTATGTTTTGGGTGGAGTTTTTCTCATGGAGAGCTGCTGTGTTTGAGACAGTGTGGTCCATCCCCATCAGAATTTCATGATCCTGGTTAAGACCTTTGAGTCCAGATTCCCCTGGACATTAGGCATGACTGGTGCAAGTGTTAGTATTAATCCTGGCATTGCAACATACTAAGCCTGGAAAAGAGTCTTCCTTGGGAGCATCTCCCATGGCTGGAAGAGATGCCACTGGTCATTCTGCAGAGGAGAACTCTGCTAGTGTTCAAGTACTCTGAGAGTCTCGTAATTTCTGTAACTGTTGCTGACTGTGGTGATCTAAAGAGCTTTTTACAATAGCTTGTGATTGAAAAATTTCTGGGAAATTCTTCCTGGCAAGGTCAGGGAAAAATATGCAGAGGGAATATGGTATGTTAGAAGCAGATGAGAAATATCGTTCTCCAGTAATGGTATCTCTTGAGGGTCTCTTAGGCAAAAGATAATATTAGAATACTTTTTTTTTTAGTATAAAATTAGAAGAGACAGATTGTTTCATTGTGCAGCTCTTTCCCTTCTCTTATCTCACCCAGTGTAAGCAAATCCAGCTTTGTTTTCTGAGGGTACCAGCTCTGTTACCCCAGATAAATGCTGCTCCAGTATCCTTTACTTACAACCATGCAAGACAGAAGAAAGGGAAGTGAGGGGACTGAAACCTGATCTAGAGAGAAAGCAAGTATTTATCACAAAAAGAGAGTGCTGTGGAAGAACAGACTTATTCCAGACCTTGGACACTTGAAGAGGGAAATGTTTCCCTCCCTGAGGTGGTGAAAAGCTGCTGGCACCAGTATCATAATGTGCCAGCAGCTCCTAACCTGGGGTGGTCCACAGGGTTCAAGACCCCTCAAAATCTTTCTGCTTGGTCTCATCCCTGTAGAAATACTAGCACAGACTCAGTCAAGTGGCTAAAGCCTGCAGAGTGCATTGCCTCTGCTTTCCTCAGCAGCACAAAGCAAAGGCTGGACGCACACGTGGTAAATAGAGAAAGGAAATGGGCATCAAGGCAGAGTACAAAGAAGCACAAAAGGCTATGTCCATGGAGGATGTGAGATTATTCAAATTTGAAATTAATGAAGCTGAAACTGGTTTAATACCACACAGTGAAAATAACCAAAGGAATGTACAAGTTCCCAAAAACATGGTTGCTATGTGCAAGAAGCTATTCTTTATTCTAAAACTGAGAAGTGATGATTCCAGTGTCCTGCTCTGTGTAGTTGTTAGTGGAAGGAATTCCATGAGTCACTTGGATGGCTTTGGTTCATTTTCTATAGGCCAGTAATCAAAGAGGTAATTTTAGGAAGTGTTGAAATTATCTGAATTTTCCCAGAATAACCAGATCTTAGGATCCAACACTGAAAAACCATAAAAGGCATGAAACACCTTGGAAGTGTTTAAAGCAATGTCATTGAGATGGAATAGCTACTAAACCTCAGCACGTTATGTAATGAGAGGCTTTCTTTCTTTTTTCTTTTAGCCTTCTGAATCTGCCTTTCCCTTTCATAGTGGCCTAACTCCAGCAGCAGGAAGTTTGAGGAGACTCAGATTTTGACCTTTTATCTCAGTCCTGAGAGATCAGACCCCAGCTGGTCGATGAGATTCTAGTATTTACATTTCCTCCTTCCAAGGTAAATGGTGCCATTGGGAAACAACTTGGAAAGAGGCTTTGCCTTCCTAGAAAACAGTCACTGGCACAGGAGTTTGAAGCTTGAAGCTTAGTATCTTCAGCATATGCAAGCAGTTACTGGGATTTATTTCATTTGGGACGTTACTTAGTTAATATAATTACTTAGTTTATGCTATGTCCTACATACTACATTAAGAAAAAGAATATTTCTTCAAGAAACATGAAAGCCAAAGCTACTTCAGGAGTGTGCTGTTTCAAACCGATTAACAATTTCCAAAATCAAAGGTCTAAAAAAAGCAGACTGGGGAAGCGATGGTAGGCAAGTACTTTGTCATTGAGCCTCAAGTGTGAATTGAAATGTTAAAGTACAAGGAAGGGATAGCCTGAGAAAAAACGTTGCAGAATCATTGCATGGCCAGGCCACCTGGTCTGACAAATGACTGTATAAAGGACCTCTTTTAAACTTCACTCTGCTGCAGTGTCAGAAGAAACCCTGAGACCTTGAAATAAATGTAAAAGCTGCTTTTATAGTGCTCTGCTCTGTACTGAAAAGAAAAGTAACTCATTTTCTGCTGTACTTTCCTGTGTCACGTAGAGGTCTGAATTGAGTAAAGTGATCCTAATCTTACAAAAGAACCTTTGTGGTGATTTATTGCTACTGGTCTTTGTTAAACAGTCAAAGATCTTGTAACCTCTGCAAATCTAGGATAGTCAAGGGTATCTCTGAATATTCACCTATGTCATTACTTTCCTAGGGTTGAATAATCTGGAATCAAATTGTGTGTATTGAGGATGAGACTTTCAGAATATGCAGAGATTTAGTCCCATAAATTTTCCTTCAACTTTATGCAGAAAAACCTTTAGTAATTTTTTAACTGGGGGCTCTGTTTGAGCTAACATTGAGATACTGAGAATAGAGAAGTGCTTCTAAATTATTTTAAGCTTTCTGGATGTTTTTTCTTTAAGCCTGACTAAAAGGATGGTGTGAGCTTGTGGTGGTGGTTGACAGGCATAAATGTTATTTTGGCCCACGTTTCTCAGAAATTAATTCTTTCCCTGCTGTTGGGTTTATAGTCCTAATTTATTCAGAGATTGACATGTATGATGACAGGCACAATAGGATGCTTACCTAATAATAATGTTTATTAACTGTGTCTTGGCCAACAAAGAACAGATGTTTTTGTGCCTTGTTGAGATAGCTTGATTTCAACAATCTTTTGTAACGCCTTCTAACTTCCATCTGGATCAGAAAACAGTCCCTTACTTCACAAATTACATCAGGATAAATTTGAAAACCCTGTATTGCTTAGAGATTTTTTTCAAATCCCCTCTAAGTAAAAGAGAAAAAAAGAATAACCCTATGTTAAAAAAAATCAGCAAAAACATCTGTCTACTGGACATGGAAGCAAAACCTGATCTTTCTTGCAAGCTTTGGAGTATCCTGCAGCTCTTTGGTAATAAGCACAGAAACGGCATCTGGCAAAACACAGCACCTCCAAACTCTGATAATATCTCTTCATTTTCCTGCCAGGTGCAAACCAGTGTGAGCTCTTTTCATTTCTCAGTGCAAAACTTTTGTCTTTCTTTTGTGTGTTTAATCTTCCAGAATAGTATCTGAAATGACACAGTGTTTTGTAGTCCTGAAATGTTAAAGAAAGTGAATGTCTTTTTGTGTTCTGATAACAAACATGAAACCAAAGATTACAGTATCTTGGGGGTTTTCTCTCAAGATTTTGTAGTAGCTATAAAGTCAAACTGTAAGTTTCAGAAAAGTTTTGGAAGACATTTGTCTTGCTTAAGTCCTAACACATGAAATCACAGTTTGTTTATAATCAAAGACATTAAACTATTTAATATTTTGTTAGTCTTTCTGAACCATTTGCTGTATCAATGAACAGGTACAATAAGCAGCCCATTTGGGCCCATGGACTGAACTATCTTCCACACAGAACCTGGTGCTGTAGCCCTTTTCCTCACTTTCGGAGGGAAGTTGTTAAGAAACTCACTGGTAATCCAGACTAATATTGCAAAATTCCTTCTGTGTACTGAAAATGCTTGAAACCCCCTGCTCATGGGGTGTATGCGTTCATTTTAAACTTGGTGGAAATCATAGGAAGCTGTGACACTGCGGCAACCCTTTCTGCTGCACAAAATCTATCATTAAAGCTTTGGCTGGTGTAGTTTAAACTGTATAAATAGGTTGCTGCTTGGTTTCATCTCCTGAAATGATCAAGGTTTCCAGCTTACCTTGCAGTTAGAAATACAGCAGCAATTCTCATAGGTCAGACTTTTTCAAGGGTGAGGATAAAATAGGATATATAAAAGCAGTAGGCACATTATAGGTTCTCCTAATATTTTTCCTGCATCCAGAAGAGGTAGTTCAGCTAGTGTGACAGTGAGTTGTAATTACGGCTGTGAGAAAATAACTGTGTGGTTTTGTCTGTGGCAAAGGCTTTAAAAAATTTCTTTAAAAAAAACAGGGAAGAAGTGCAGGCTTTGTTTCTACTTCATTGTGCCTTCCTTTCAGGCAGTTTGTTTACTTCAAATAATACCCTGGCTTTACACAGACCCTTTCTAAGATTATACTCTTTTAAGCAGTCAGAATCACACCCTGCAGCAGTCTGTCCTTGAATACAAGTAAGCTGTTGGTGTGTGGATTAAAGGTAGCAGGGACAGGTATGATGAGTCCTATAGGATATTCAGGGGGTGACTACAATGGAGAGAGGCCTAAGGAATAAGCCTTTAGCTTTTGCAGTGCAGGATTTATAAACACTGTTCAAGAGACAGAGAATAAAATAGTCAGTGAACTGACTGGGATCAGTATAAAGATAGAAATCTTATTCCTATGAAGTATAAAAATCTAGACAAGACTGCAACTTCCCAAAAACATGCAGTTATGAAATGTATGGAAGAATATAAAAAATCCTGACTGCTTCAGTCAGTGAAAAAGTTTCAAATATTGAATAAATGTCATATTTGTGGTCAAGGAAGGTTGAAAAATTGATTTAGGCCAGTGAGGACAAAAGATGCTGAGCAAGGGACAGTGCCAAGGAGAAAGAAATGGGCAATTTAAGTGAGCAGATTCTTCAATACAGAACATTTCTGCAGAGGTATTGTGAAATATTAAAAAAATAATAATGCCACTAAACCAGGTTTAGAACAGGCAAGAAACTTGAGAACCTGGTCACAAGCCTCAACTGATGACCTATGAACTCCAGTACATTTCTGGACTCCGTTTGCCTTGAAGGCCACAAGGTGCAATTTTTGTGATACCATATTGGTTGATGCCAATCAAGAAAAGGGGAACAATGCTGCAACATTGGTTATTCATCTTGGTTCTGAGGACAAGCAACAAATGAGAAGATATATGTGACAGTAAGTTTTAGCTCTGGTGAGATTTCGCAGGGGTGGCCCCTACCTCACTGCTAAGTGACAGCCAAATGCTACAGTGCAGGCCTCCTTTTGATTCTTGTTTTTCAGCAAATTTATATATATACATATATATATATAAAAATTCATTTCTTAGAAGAAGGAAATTTTTACTGAGACAAGCAACATCAGAGATTGTGGGGGGGAATGTCTTTTGGAAGAGAACCCTGAGAGGCAGCTACTTTACTGTGTCATCCAGGGAGCACAGTACAGGAAGATTTCAGAGAGTGAGAAGAATTCTGAGTGTCCTGAAAACAGAAGTCAACTTGAATAACTTCAGAGTCCTACATGATTTGACATTTGGAAAAAATTACAGGCATTGGATTGGGGAGGGGTACGTGCCCTGCAAGTTGGTCTGAGTTTACAGGCCAGCATGGCAAAATAAAAATTGAATTATCAGATAATCCTGGGCAAAACAGAGACTAGAATGTGACAATTATTTTGTTGGTATACACATACAAGTCTGCATTTTCCACACCTTCACTTAAGACTTTAAGTAACACACCTGCATGGTCGTGCAAAGACTCCTCACAGAACCATGATGTCCTGATCTGGCCCATTGCCTTGAGTTTGCCAGGAGGTGCCTATTCTGAACTTGTCACTGACACACAAATGTTCAAGGAAGACAGATACTCATCTCTCTTCAAGTGCATGTGCTTTTCAGACTAGATTCTATACTCTTACCTGATCATTTTTCCTCTTCTTCCAGTGGCCTTTGTAAATTGACTGGGATCCAGCAACAGGACATTGTATATGTTGCTCAGGTTTTTTGTTTTGGTTTGGTTTCTTTTAATTCTTGTTTTCACTGATGTTTTTTACTCAGCACAGGCTGAAGCAGGCTGAAGCAAACAGGCTGGCTTTTTTTTACAGGCTGAAGCAAACCAAGCATGGATGGAAGATGGTATTATCTCTGTAACACTTTTCAACTTTTCAGCAGAAAAAAATTCAAAAGGTAGTTCCAAATTTATGCTAAATAGCTGAACCAACACCTCCCACCTTCATCTGAGGTCACCTGACACCTCTGAAAGCAAGCTTCTTGAGGGTTGTCATTTAAAATCTGCTGAGTGTTTTAAGCAGGATGACAATGACTTAATTCCAAAGTAAAACAACTGCAACTGGTCTCGTTCTTTCCAGTGCTTCTCTGGGTTGGGGAGGAAGTAAAAAATCCTGCTCCCTTCCAATTCTTTAAAGGTGTCTCCACCTTTAAAGGTGCTTTAAAGGTTGGTGGGCTTTAAAACAACATGAAACAAAGCAGGAAGAACTTTGGTAAGTGATGTATTTAGGTGTGTTTAAAAAAGATTCACCCAGCAATGTATGGGGGCAGGCTGGTTAACTCCACAGAAGATCCTAGGTCTTAAGGGAAAGGAAACAGGAATATCTGGATGCACATACTCCAGCATGTATGTGTAGCTGACTTTCTGTCATGGCAGTTCCTGAAATGTGCTACTGTGAAGTAATTTTTAAAGGAAACTTTAAAATTAACTAATAAAAGGGGTATGGCAAAAATAACCTTCCCACACCCACCTTCCAATAACATTGCTGTTGCTGGTGTCCACATGGAAGCTGGGAGACATGCTCCTGTCTCTTTGTCATGGGGCTGTGTTAGAACACACAGTCTGGGGACAGAAAATAATATTTTATGTATTAAAATTTATTTTAGTATTCAGAAATATAATCTTCTGGGAAAACCATAACTCCCCAAAATGGAGTGATGCACCCCAATTTACATGCATCTTTTGAGCTGATTGCTCTTTTTGCCTCTGTCCCAGCCAGGAGGGAGGACAACCTCACTCATGATAGGTGCCTATTATAGGTCAGGCTAGCATAGGCAAGGGGCTCTGGTTACCTGCTAATTTTAGGAAGCATCCTCAGCTGTGTGTAAAAAGTGAAATTACCAAATTTTCTTTAGCATTTTTTTTCAGTCTTGGAGCTGGCTTGTTTTGGGCTTTGTTATTGTTTGGTTTGGGGGTTTGGGGTTTTTTTGTTGGTTTGTTGTTTTTTTGGGATTTTTTTTTTTCTTTTCTGTGACTCTGCTTACTTTGATTTCATGTTATTCTCTCTTCTAGGAAGAATTTAAGTTTTTGGATTGATTTTTTTCCCCTTTTTATAGTACTTTCTCTCATATGATATATTAAATCTTCCTTGGCAAGCTTATCTTCAGCCATATTGCTTAGGTGGATTTTGTAGGTGAGCAGAGAGCAAATTCAGAAAAAGAAATTAACAAAATACATTACTTTTAAAATGGACTTTAGTGGGATGGCTTTATAGATTCCATCCTCTAGCCTTGGCAAGCCTGAATTAATTTGTTGACATAATTCCACAAGAACACTCACAGACACTTTCCTCAGAGAGATGCAGACTTTAATTTTTCAAAGTGTATCTACCTATTCGTGCTGTCTGTGTGTTAAATCTCACATCATGCTCAGCACCAAAAGGTCCAGGATACTGTAGTGCCCCCAGGCTCTCAGCATCCCCTGGCTCAGGGGTCTCTGGCAGTGTGGCAAAGGGAAGAAAGGAGAAGAGGAGGGTCCAACTGCTGTTCTATATGCTTCATCCAGGAGAACATGTGCTAGGAACACATTGAAGGAGATGCCCAAGGGTCACAAATGCTCTTGGATGTCAAATAAATGTACATCCAACAAAATGAAATTAAGATGAAAGGCTGGCAGAAGGGCTTATGGTCCAAAGTGAGAGCCCCAGGATGTTTCCTTGCAGACCGTTTGAAGTCTTAGATAATTTAAATGAAGTTTGTGGAGAAGGGCAAGGTGAAAGGGCCTTGGCTGCATCACAACATATGTTTCAAACTGCAAAGCAAAGCTGCCTACAAGAAGAAATGGATGCAGTGTGTTCTACCCAGTAAGTTATCATTTTGCATGAGAAGTAATGAGATTTATTTAGCTTGGTGAATGTTCACATGGAGAACCTTCTGGACTGAGTATTTTAATAGAATTAGGGCTAAAATACACACACAGGAAAACATGCTGAAACTCTGGCAGGTGCCAGTCCAAGAGTCTGGGTGCCTCTTCCAATAAAAGGAACCTTTTTTCCCACAGCTTTCTTAGAATTTTCCAAATTCTTTTGTCTATGTTCAGTTTGCCTGTGTATTTAATTAAAAAACAAAAACAAAACAAAAACCACAAAACCAAAAAAAAAAAAAAAAAAAAAAAGAAAAAAAAAGGAAAACTCAAAAAAGCCTCCAAGAAAGAAGTCCAACCACTGATACCTTTATACTGTTTCTCCTTAAGAAAGAGCTAGGGACACCTGGAACAAGAGCATAGATGCAGAACACCAAGGCAGAAAATGCATCTGAGCTTTCACATGGTAAATTATAATGACAACCAAATTGTCTTGCAGCAGGGTAATATCAATGCTTTGGAAAAGGTAGGAAATTATAATCAATTTCACTGATATATTGGCAAGTGTTAACTGCATTTTCTATACAGCCTTTATTCTTTAATGAAACACATTTTTCCTGCAGAAACAATTTGCTTTTAGATTCAACTTCGTACACAGAATGGAAATAATTACACTTAAGTTTGTTCTTCAGCTTTCTAAAGCTATTTCTAAAACTGGGTGAATAAAATTGTGTACTTGACAGATTATCTTTCTGTGGACCTTTTAGAAATCCTCCCACTAATGATGAAATGAAAAAGAGAAAGAAAAAGAGAAAGAAAAGAAAAGAGGAGAGGAGAGGAGAGGAGAGGAGAGGAGAGGAGAGGAGAGGAGAGGAGAGGAGAGGAGAGGAGAGGAG